>JAAVTZ010000229.1:0-52754 GCA_014898835.1 Fusarium lateritium
GCGTCAAGAAGGGCTTCAAGCATGCCATGTATCGACTACAGTTGACATGTCCGCTGTACCTCTCGCAAAACGACGGCACATTGATCGATGCTGATACTGCGGCTGAATACCCCATCAAGACTTTTGCCAGCGGTCCTACCAACAGTATGACGGGCGCTGCGTTCCTTGCTGGACTCGATCACAAGAAGCGGGCGGATACACCAGAGTCTGATGATGTAGAGCCTCAGGTTCTCGTTGTCGATATCGGTGGTACCACTACCGATGTCTGCGCCCTGTTGCCTTCTGGCTTTCCCCGTCAAGCTCCCGGCTTCGTTGAAGTCGGAGGTGTCCGCACCGCTTTCTCCATGCCCGAAGTTGTCTCCATCGGTCTGGGTGGTGGTAGCAAGGTTCAAGTCGACCCTCAAACAGAGAATGTCACTATTGGACCTGGCTCGGTTGGTCATTTCATCCAGCAAGAAGCCAAGGTCTTTGGCGGCAACACCCTGACGTCGAGTGATATCGTCGTCGCTCTGGGCAAGGCCAAGCTCGGGGATGCTTCTCTAGTCAAGGACGTTCCTGCTTTTGTTGTTGAGAACGGTCGCAAGGAGCTCAAGAAGATGCTCGAGGGTGTTGTAGAGCAGATGAAGGTTTCTTCAGCGCCTGTGCACGTTCTACTGGTTGGAGGTGGTGCTCTGCTTGTCACGGAGGATCTCGACGGTGTGGACAAGTGCATCGTTCCTATCCACCAAGGCGCTGCTAATGCTGTCGGTGCTGCCATTGCCAAGGTATCCGGTGAGATTGACACTGTTGAGATCCCCGAGGGTCGCTCAGAAAAGGCTGTTGTTGATGCAGCTTGTGCCAAGGCCATTGATCTGGCCATCTCCAAGGGTGCTGCCAAGAACGACGTCAAGATTGTAGAGGTCAACAAGATGCCGCTTCAGTACATGCCCAACGGTGCTATTCGTATCCAGGTTCGAGCTGTCGGTCATCTAGCTATTCCCGAAGAGCTCACTCCTCCTCCTTCACCACCTGTGTCTAGCGTCCAGGAGAGCGATGAGGATGAAGGCGAAAAGGTCGGCGTTCCTGACGCCCTGGCACCTACCTACAAGCCATCTCTTCACGTTGATCTCAACACCTATCGACCTGATGTTCAGAACGGCACATGGTATCTCTCAGAGGTTGATCTGGAGATGATCGCCTCTGGATGTGGTGTCCTGGGTACGGGAGGCGGTGGTCCTACTCACCACGAATATCTCAAGTGCTTGGATGCTCTCCGAACAAATCCAGATAAGAGAATGAGGGTTATTTCCCCCAAATCTCTCAAGGATGATGCTGTCATTAACTTTGGCTCGTGGTATGGTAGCCCTAGTGTCATCAATGAGCGTATCGCTGGAGGAAACGAGATTGTCACTGGTATCAATGCAGTCAACAAGGTTGTTGGTAACAAGACCTTTGACGGAATGTATATCGACGAGATGTGAGTTACCCACCGTTAATGTGACTGGGCAATAGTTGCTAACAGATCCAGTGGCGGCGGCAACGGTATGAGTGCATTCCCACCGGCTGTTCACTTCGACGTCCCCATCGTTGACGGCGATGCCATGGGCCGAGCTTATCCCACCATGTATCACGGTAAGCCAAGCGCACAAGTCCTCCTTGAACCTGCTCTTTACTGACTCCGTCCAGCTACTTTCAGCGTTTATGGTCATTCTCTCACCCCCTGCGTTCTTTCCGATGCACGAGGAAACACCAACGTGGTTATGGTGAGCATTACAACCTATCCCCAACTCTCGCTGTCTGCTAACCAGATCAGAGCACCGATTCACCCATTAGACTAGAGAGCCTCCTCCGAACTGCAGTGATTGAGCTTGGCCTGGGTTGTGCAGTGTGCGCTAACCCTCTGCCGGGCTCTGTCATCAAGTCCCACGGTGTTCCCAACACTGTTTCTCAGGCTTGGTATCTCGGTCGGGCTGTGCACAATGCTCGACGTAACAAGACTAGTTACGTGGACGCGATCGTAAGTGATACAATCTCTGAGATGGTTAAAGACTTTGCTAACATAGAAACTAGTTTGACGTTTGCGCTGGAAAGCTTCTCTTCACTGGCAAGATCGTTGATGTCCGTCGCTACATCGGAGGCGGCTACACAATGGGCTCTGTAGTCATCGCGCCTCTGGGCGAAGATGAGCGCGAGTCTAACGGCTCAACCAAACAGTCGGTTCCAGCCGATCGCCACATGGTCATCCCCTTCCAGAACGAGTACCTCTATGCCGCTCTCAGCGATGCCGATGGCTCAGAGGAATCCCAAGAGGTCGTCTGTACCGTCCCCGATCTCATCTCCATCCTAGGCCAGGATGGCGAGGGCATTGGCTCTCAGGACCTGAGGTACGGTTTGCGGGTCAATGTTATTGCGTTGCCGGCGCATCCCCTGTGGAAGACGGACAAGGGAATGAAGGTCGGTGGCCCCGAAGGGTTTGGATTGAAGATCCCGTATACGGGAGTGGATAATGACTTTACCGAGGCGAGGAGTGTGATTGAGGAGTTTGGGGCATAGAGCGAGCATATGAAGCATAGCGCGTGAGCATTTATCGTTATGGGGATTTTATAGCATATGAGGAGTTTGGAGTGGTGGAAGCATTCCTCTTCATGTTCGCAGATTTGGCAAGATTGTCGACTTGCCCAGGTTTCGAGAACCTGCTATTGCGTCAACAGTCTTTTAGTTGCCAATAGATATCTCATGTCACTATCTCACTGGCAATAAAATTACATTGAACAGTCTAAACTGGGTATCTGTGCAATCAACCAGCCCACTGGGTCCTGGACGCACGGCGGTACAATCTGGGTAGTATAAATGCGACTCGATGAGCCCAAACAATTCTGCCCGTCTTGGAAATCTACTTCAATAAGCTTGTTTCAGCACCACTTCCAATCATGCTGTCTCAAACCGTGTTAGCTCCGGCCGGTAATGCGTGCGGCGCGCGGCACTGCGAGCCTAGGGCGGTAGTGGCTGCGGCGGTGTTTTATGCTTAATAAATTTACGTTAGGGAGGTGTGATGTGCTATATCCCCGGGGCTAGTCTGATCTTGACTCATGAAATATACCGTAGTAGTCCTTGGATAACATGATCACTTCTTTTTCTCAGCACATGGTAGTATTTGTTACTTTTATCCTTTGACCCATTTCCTGTATGTATTGTATCTAGATCTGATGGTGTTGTGACACCCATGCATGCGACATTCCCCAGGAATATCACTGCCATTCTGAGCTTCATCCTACGGGGTTGTGGAAACGTTACAGACAGCCCTTAGGAATGTGAAAGATGGCACTGGACACCGGAAAGAAGCATTGATGCAATTCTTCGTCATGAATCCTTCGTTCGAGTTGAAGGAACAAAAATGGTAAGTTCATATGCAGTCGCAGTATCCTCGTCACTTTGTGGTCTTGCAAAATGCGACCGGGTATAGGTTAACGGTGAGGTCCGACGGAATGGCCAGCCTGTTACATGATATGTTAATTAAAACGAACTTTAGGCTTCGGGAATTAACGGTCTTTATCAAGAGGCAAAGTTTCTTAAAAATTCTAGTTATGATATGTTGCTGATGGTTGGTGATATGATGTTGGCGGCAATCATTTCGACCGACATGAATCATGAGTTGTTCAAACAGAATGTCCATATGACCAACAAGCATTTTCTAGAACGCGACACGAAAAAAGTCGAAAAGGGAAAAAAGAAAATAGCATTTATCCAATTAGCCGGAAAAAAGAACCACAGAAAGATCTCGATTAAGCAGTCAAGTTTTCTCCCATCACAGGACTCAAAATGTGGTTTGACACAGAATCAGTCAATCATGCATTTTACCGTCCAAGGACTTTTCTACAGGGCATGTGACTACAGCAGCTCAGTCCATTCTCCGCAACAGGTATTAAGCTTCCCCATAGACCCATTGTACCCAAACGTCTCATTGCAGCGCTTATTCCTTTCTGTGGGTTTGTAACTATTCGGACCTATTCTGGAGATCTGGGGAACACACGATACAACGGACTGTGTCTGCTGGTCTTTTTACGATGTCAAGAAAATTCGGATCCGAAATGACCAGTGTCCTTTTTTTTTTTTCTCTTCTCTTTTCTTCTGTTGTGATTGGCAAGGGGCCCCTGGGACATGGCATGACACCACCTACGTCAATTTCCACGGCACCTTGGTGCCGAAAATCAAGAATATTCCCCGTCCGGAGAGTAAATCGGCCAAATGCTCGGCCGTAAAGATGCAACGTCACGGAGCCGATACAGCTCGTGCAGTGTTGATCTCGTGCTGGTCAGCCTGGCCTTGGAAGATCATCACGGAGGAGAAATGGAAGCCCACGGGGATAGAATTGGGTCTGAATTGACTCCATAATTTCTTTAAATTTTGATTCTAACGGCGGCGAGTCTTTGAGATTGGCATTTGTCGCAGCAGAAAAAGAGTAAATATCTCAAATTGGAACACAAACCTTTTGACTTGTCTCCCATGTATTGTTAGTTGATTGACGGCTCAAAACCAGGAAATAAACAATCTACGTCATTTCCAAGACATTCCCATGTTAGAGCTCACCTCTTGCATCCCCGTACCGAACTTCTCCGTCCGTCCACTTCTCCAAGGCTCCACCCTCCGGTCAACCCCAGAACGTTATCCCCGTGGACAATGGGGACCCATTATTATACTGTTACAGCAAGGATCTCCCTCTCATCAGGAGTTCAGCAACCCAACGGTAGGGCAACAGAGTAACACAATCTGCTGTCTTGCGAGTTCCCCTTGCACAATCAACGTGACACACGAGCTTCCTCGCTTGACCCCGAAGCATCAGATGGATCCTGCAGGATTTCTACGGGCCGGTGCAACCCATCGACATGGACATATATAACACATTGGCGCCCTCAGTTGCACCGTTCCTTTTGCTCTTCTCCACAGACGACTAACATCAGGAAAACCCTGACTCTTATTGTCAACAAAGTGTCTTACAAACCACTAATATGCCTATTGGCAACATCTACGTGATCGCCGGTGTCTCGGTGGTCGGCGGAGCCCTCTTTGGTTTCGATATCTCGTCCATCTCGGCCCAATTGGGCGAGAACTCGTACAAATGTTACTTCAATCAAGGTCCCAAGGGCCCGCCTTTTACCGACGATGAGGATTGCAGTGGCCCGACGTCGTTGAATCAGGGTGGTATTACCGCCAGTATGGCTGCTGGATCATGGCTCGGTGCTTTGATCTCTGGATTCGTCAGTGATCGTCTAGGCAGAAAATACTCCATCATGCTTGGTTGTATCATCTGGTAAGTGGAATCCCAAGACCTGTGTAACAATTCCAGCTCTAACACATATGGCTAGGATGATCGGTTCTATTCTCTCTTGCGCTTCTCAGAACATTGGAATGCTTGTAGTCGGCCGTATCATCAACGGTCTAGCCGTCGGTATCGAGTCCGCCCAAGTCCCCGTCTACATCGCCGAAATTTCTCCCCCATCCAAGCGAGGTCGCTTCATTGGTATGCAACAATGGGCCATCACCTGGGGTATCCTCATCATGTACTACATCTCCTACGGCTGTGCCTACATCGGTGGACGTACTGCTTCAAGCTACTCGACTGCTGCATGGCGTGTCCCTTGGGGTCTCCAGATGATTCCCAGCGTCTTCCTCTTCTTTATGATGATCTTGCTCCCCGAGTCCCCTCGCTGGCTCGCACGAAAGGACCGATGGGATGAAGCCCACGCTGTCCTCACTCTTGTTCACGGCCATGGCGATCCTGACCACCCCTTTGTCGCTCTTGAGTTGCAGGACATCAAGGACATGTGCGCTTTCGAGGCTTCTATTGCCGATGTTACATACTTTGATCTCTTTAAGCCCGACATGATCAACCGAACTATGATCGGAGTTTTCTGCCAGATTTGGTCTCAGCTTACCGGTATGAACGTTATGATGTACTACATCGCCTACATCTTCTCCATGGCTGGCTACAAGGGTAACGCCAACCTGCTCGCCTCGTCCATTCAGTACATCATCAACGTCCTGATGACCATTCCCGCCCTGCTTTGGATGGATAAATGGGGACGCCGCCCTACCTTCTTGATCGGTGCTACTCTCATGTGCACATGGATGTTTGCCAACGCTGGTATCTTGGCTAGTCACGGTACTGAAATTCCCAAGGATGAGCGTGACTCTCCTCAAGTCTCAATGAGCGTCAGCGGCAGTGCGGCCAAGGGTCTCATTGCATGCACATACCTCTTTGTCGCCTCATACGCTCCTACTTGGGGCCCTGCCTCTTGGACTTATCCTCCTGAGTTGTTCCCCCTCCGTCTCCGTGGAAAGGGTGTCGCTTTCGCTACTTCTTCCAACTGGGCTTTCAACACTGCCCTTGGACTTTTCACTCCTGTTGCCTTTGAGAACATCACGTAAGCATTTCTACCCCCCTTTTAACCAATAGCCATATACTTACAATTTGACAGATGGAAGAGCTACATCATCTTTGGTGTTTTCAACGTTGCCATGTTCATTCACGTCTTCTTCTTGTTCCCCGAGACCGCTGGAAAGACACTTGAGGAGACTGCCCACATGTTTGAGGACCCCAACGGCATCAAGTACATTGGTACTCCTGCTTGGAAGACCCATGTGGCCACCCACCTTACTACCAAGGCTGAGCAGGGTGATGTCGAGGCTAAGCTTGGTGGCACTCATCACGAAGAGGAGTCCGAGCCCGTGCCTGCTGCTACCCCCGCCGAAAAGTAATCACAGAATGATGTTCTTAAGGGGATGGTGATAATGGTTGATGATGTGTGATATCGAAATAGTTGGAGATGTGTTGGAAAATAGGCAGAATACCCACTAGTATTTGTTGAGGTTGCTACTGTATTTATCTAATGAACATTTGATCCAAGAGTCACCCTAATAACTTGAAGGATGATCTGATTGATATATAAATTTTAAGGCTGAGGCGTGTCATGATAGCGCTGTGAGATTTACCTAGAACACTATTCTCGTCGCGGTGCCTTGATTGACCTTTCAGTATGTCTCACCACAATATTTCTGAAAGATTTAGCGGTTTAGGTGCAAAACACACAATCAATATACATAGTTGTGATGCCATAATTTCTCAAATGTAAGAGCTGAAAGGTTAAGCAGTGACGACAAGAAGGCTGCCTGCGCCTCAAGGCGTGCCTATGGTGTCAACTATGGGCTAGGCTTAACAAGAACCCATTTTATAATCCAATCTTCATCGAAAAGGGCCTCATAATGCATGGGAATTTTGATAGAAGGGTTGCAAGCTGATTTTTAGCCTCGTCGAATACCCTTCACTCCATCATCTATACTCGCGAAAAGATGGGTTGTGACGTCCAAAATCTCTGGTCATATCACGTACACTTGGCACTCGTGTATGAGTATCTGGCTTGTTCTCATTTTGATCAAGAATAACTTGTCTTCTCTCCATTTCCGCAGCCCCACTCACTTGTCTACAACTCGTTATCTGGTTTAAGCTTACCTGTTCCACCTTTTATTTCTACTTTTATCTTCTGTGCTTGATCACAACCATGACAAGTGCAATTTGTGAACGATGCAGAACCCTACTTTGGTGTCATCGATATGGAAAACGAGAGGCCAGTTCCACTACGTTGCCGAGATGATGGTTTCGACATTCATTTTGAAGCATATGCCACCGTCAGTTATGTTTGGGAAGTGGGCTTAGTCGCCAGCATGCCACTCGGATCAGCAACATCCAAAGCCGACGGAAATCCGGTGGCCTTTCTGCCGTTATCAGACATCTGCCAAAGGCTCTTCGACAAAGTATCAGTTTGATTCACGGATTCGGGATTAGATACATTTGGATCAATGCTCTATGTAGTGTGCAGAACAGCAGCCGCTCCTGGAACCTCAACGACCGCACAATGCACTTGATATATGGCAACTCAACTCTTACGATATACGCAGCCGGTGGAATGGATGCAAGCGCCGGTCTTTTGGCTCTTGATGACGATCATCGATCGCGACAAATGGTCGTGAACTACGCTGAAGGAGTTTGTCTCATGCTACATCGACCGGCTGAGACAAGCATTGAGACTACCCAATGGAACAAACGCGCATGGACATTCCAAGAACGGCTTCTATCAAAGAGATGTCTTATTTTCACAGAAGGGAAAATCTTCTTCAATTATCGATCCACCGGAATGTCGGAAGATGTGTTTTCAAACTGGCTGGGTAGAAGTTGGTCACTAGGTCTCGTTCGGGCACCCCTTCAAATGCTATCCCAGCTCAAAGTTCGAGCAATGCGGTTCTACGCCCATTGTGTACGTCTCCAGGGTCATATCACCAGAGTTTAGGTTGACGCTTCCCGAGGATCCATACAATATCCTTACCATGGAAAGAACTCGAACATCTATGCCTTCTAGCTCAATCGAAGAGTTTCCAGACCAACCCTTCTTGCAGTTCTTCACCTGGAGAGCAGAGTTCCACGTCATACGCCCTGATGTCAGAGAAACATGGATCCCATACAATTTCCGGATGGCCCAGAAGGCAGTCAAACTGATTCAATGCGGGATCTCTGCCGTTGTGAGATCAGTGATCGTCGCGGGGACAAGTGCGGGTCAGTTGTCCTCGACAGCGAGTGGCTCAGAAAGAACGAACGCGAACGCCAGACGACATTTGAATTCATCGCCATTTCCGATGTAAAAGATTTTACCAATGACAAGTTTCCTGATTGAATATATTATATTCCCAAAGAAAGGATTGAGTCGGAGTGGGACCTCTACTTTGTTTTACTGGTCGAATTCTATCCGGAAGAATGCATTTATCGCCGGATTGCGTTGAGAAAGGTGTTCAAAGCCGCTTTCACCCACCCAAGGGATAAGAGTCGAAAGAGATTATATTAGGTCGATTTTCATTTTTAGCAAGGAATTATAAAAACACAATTTTATGTCACAACGAGAGCATCCCGTGGAAGCACAATTAAGCTGAGCCACATGTTCGTTTATCTACGGGTATCTAATGTTAATTTCTATACTAATGAGCTGGTCGTGAATATTAAGAAGGTAGTAAATACAGGCTCAAGCAAGCCAGAAGTAGCACGCAGGTGGGATTGGATCATCATAGAATATTCCATCTTTGTATAATAGTTACCATTCTCCCTCCTAAATATAACCGGGTAACAAGACCATAAAGAGATCCGAGCATCCTAAAATCCTACAAAAGTCTCAACAATAATGACCTGAACCCAGGTCGTGGGCAAATCAATATATCAGATCAATAAGGTCACATTATACGACGAACGTAAGACCTACACCTGTTTTTCTACTTAGTAGTTGATCTAGTCAGGCTTATGGCCGGCTTAGCTTCGATTCCGATTATACCAGCGTTTATTTAGTGCCCAAGAAAGGAAAAGGTACAGGTCATTCGCATTGCATATTGACCCATTTCAATATGTGGGTGTCATCTTCAAACGAGTCTGGACCTCCAAAATATGACTGATGTTTATGGAGCACGATTTGACGAGTATAAACGCTCTCCTTGCCTGCCCTTGATCTTGACGCTACTGACAGCGCCCTTCTCAGCGGTACGTTTATCAGCACTTTTGGCGACCATCTCTCCTCAAACTGGATCATCTAGTATGTACATTCTTAGGCGGCATTCGGATGGCTGTCAAAGCGCAACGCTCCTGTAAAAATGTTTGCGGTGCTCCCATATCCGGGACTCACTAGCAAACACTGTATCAAATGCTCTGATGTCGCAGTACGCGGTGTTTATCCCAAACGAGTAGGTGGTCGCATGTGGACAGGCTTGCAAGAGCTCTCCACCATATGTTTTGACAAGCACCCATATTTAATACTTCTAAATAGTCTCACGCATGATGACCGCGACCGTGTTTGGAACTTGACTTATCCACTAACCCTAGGCTTATCAATCACTAGTTATAAGGGTGTTTGACATGTTGATTTCAGAAATCGGATCAGGTTTCTTGCTGCCGCGAAATGGGTTGCAGAAAGAATCTGTTGCGATGCAAAGCACGTCAGAATTTTGCTTGGGGATACTGTGTCTCACCAGGGTCTTGTACCCGTTGGTGGGTCGAAGAATTTTGAGCCAGCCTTGAAAACCCAATTTTTAAGATTAAATTGAGCTAAAAGCTTACAAGTGCCTGTGAATCCCCATTCATACTGCGACAGCAAGAGGATACTTTCGGGGCCGTGTTTCCAACTGAAACAGGAGGGAAAAAAGCGACTACGAAAGTGGAAGAGGTGATTTTTGAAGTAGATCAGAGTCAATACCCTTGAGATATACAAATCCTGTCTGGCCCACGATATAAGGTATGTAAAGATAACATCCTCATATACAGTCCAGTAGAGGAAGTCGGACTGTGAGATGGCTGCTTCTCTTATGCGATGACACTCTATGGTCCACTTCAATGAACTGGGAAGATCCTTTCACAAGGAAGGATTTTGCAGGATCCGAATTCATCGCCCACTTACCGAGTACCCAACACTCGTCTCGCCTCAGACCAAACGTATGATCTTACTCTTTGCAAACTGGAAGTGCCGTTAATCGACTTGGCCTATCAAGCGTCATATGCCGCGTCGTTAAAAAATAATGCCGGGAACCGTTGCCTGTCTGTCCCCTTTGAGACAAGCTGGTGGCGTGGTAAAAGCTTGATAATTTCGATCCCTGAACATGATTGGGTTCTTTGCCAGCTTCTCCTGATGATCTGCATGTTCTGACTATGCTGAATTTGGCTGCTTTCAACGACCAACACTCTATTGTCTCCACATAAGCGGCCATCACGTTTATTTCCACAGCCCAAATTAGCACTGTCTGCAGCAGGAGATTACTCGGGTTTGCCCTTTGACAATAAACGGTAATCGCTATCTCGAGACTAACGATTGACATGGAGGCTTTTCTCTAGCTTGTTCCACTTGGCTCAAACTCTGAAGCCAGAACAAACTCTATCTCAACTCACAATACAGATAGGGCTGGATGAGAGCGACATGGATATCGGGTGATCTGATTGAATTAACGCTCAAAAATAGCAAGGGTAAGCTGCCAAGACAAAACAATTAAGCCGCACCTCCAACAGCTGAAAGATGTCATGCACGCTTCCCACCAACAAGCAAGCACAGCCCAGTAAAGAGACAGTTCACGCTCCATCAGCATCCTTTAAAGGATGGCACGGTAGTAAGCATGGAACCTGTGCCCTGTGTATGCTCATTTCAGGGGTTTTGCGGATCTACAAGGACCACCCACTTTACTTTTAAGGCTGGTTGGACAGTATGTATATCTAAATGGGTGATCCTGCGCATCGCCCGTTGTCGTTGTCGTTGGGGTCTCTTCTTTTCTTACGCGCCAGCAAAACATCATGGCTGTCGCGGCAACTTTAACGTCGCGCCCTGCGCTCAGAATAGGTATTCTAGCTGCAGGTGGCATTCTTTTCTTCTTCGTTCTCTTTTCCTTTTTATCAGACTCTGTGAGATCTCCCGTTGAGTATGCGCATGAGAAGGCGCAACAGTACTGCGACAATGCGCAACAACAACAAACGTAAGCACCCACGGTGTTTTTAACATGGGCACGACACTAACAAACTAAAGAACACTCTCTTCAACACCGACTCCTTCTTTGAAAACGATTTCTTCCACTCCGGAACCGACCCCAGAAGCTCATCGCAATTGCCAAGATCCCTACCGCCGCCCGGGATACCTTTACATTCCCAAGGAACCCAAGGCATACAGAGACACCACTTGGATCCCATTCGACAACGAATATCTCAACAGTGAACCGCCCGAGTACGCTGCGTACCCAGCTAAGCACGAGCTTGTCTTCAACGACACCGCTGTCGAGCCCGAATTTCTCAACGCAGATGGAAATCCTCAGCAATGGATGCGCATGGCTGTAGTCGAGAACCGCCGCCGACGTAAAGCAGCGGAAGGCCGTGTTCCGCCCAACAGAAATGCAACAGCCGAAGATTACACCGATATGAAAGACAATGGCGGTCTCGGATGGCTCTGGGGGCGCCGTGTCGTGATGTTTGGTGACTCGGTCGATCGATACATGACAACCTTCTTCTGCGAAGAGTTTGGAAGCGAAATACAGTTCCCTATTAAGGACATCTCAGGCAGGCAAGCCAAGGCGATCTGTGAAGTACCAGGACTCAACTTCACAATGGTATACCTCCACTCTGTCGGATCCTTCACCTACAGACCCGACTGGTGGTGGATCGAGAAACTCAAGAACGTTCCCTGGGAAGAACGATGGGACAAATTCTGGAAACCCCACGAAGCACCCATCCAAGGACCCAGCGGTCGCCCCGATCTTATTCTCTGGCAGAACGGACTTTGGGACCAGCGCGCCTTTTGGGAGGGCGGCGCAGCGATGCATAAGGAGGGAGAAAAGCCAATGACCTTGAAACATAGGCAAATGGCATGGGAGGAAGTCCGGTTTGTCACAGCACGTATTAAGAAGATCGCGCAACGGTTAAACGATGAGTTCGGCGCGGACGCTCCCATTATGTTCAGAGCCTTGACGGTCCACAAGGAGACTGGCATGGGAGATGCTATAATGATGGAGATGGACCGGCTCGGAAGAGCTGTTTCAGAGCAGGCAGGACACGAGATGTTTGAATGGGCTCGCATTATCCAGCTCCTCGGAAACCTCTACAGAGACGGTTTGCATCCCGGTAAGGGACCGGCTAGTTGGCTATGGGGTAACATGATCCTAGAATACATCGCCAGATCTGCTGGTGCAGAGATTGGAGGTGAAGCTAGGGCACCGTACTTTAAAGGATGGGACGCCTGCCACAAGGACTTGTCAGGTTGGGGAGGACGATAAAAGCTATCTTATATGTACATGATTCTTGATAGACGGCCGGTACAGCCATAATTTCCTAATACTGTTCAAACAACCGCAAACATTATTCATAAGTACGCTGGAATGCAAATATCCTGCGAATGTCCAACATTAGGATACGTTTATCGCCACAAGACACTTACTTCACTCCATCGTCTCTTCCATAAGATACGCCGCGCATATGTCGTTTTCGATGCTGCTGCAAAGATCCGGTGCGTAATTCTAAAGTTTGTGCCAGGCCGATCAAGTAACGCATTCAACGCGGTTGGACCATCTTGAATAGCCTGTATTGCCTCATATTCAGAAACATCTACTTCTTCCGCTCTCCTTGCCGAAAGAATTTCATAGACGTTTGGATATGGTCGCGCGTCGCAAAGGACCTGGTCAGTGATTTGAATTTTGCTTTTTGTGTTGTTCATGAGAAACATCAGAGTAGACATATCAGCTATGATGGGTTCTGCCCTTGTGGCCGACTCTGTTATCTCCATGTCAAGATCCCACTCTTCAAAGAGGAGTTGCAGTGTAGGAAGACCGGCTTCGACAGCATTCATAAGTACGTGTTCTGTTACTTGAAAGGGATGCTGACAATTCTCGAGAAGAAGCCGCAAGGTAGGTATTCCTTTACTGATTGCCGCATGTAACAGAGAGTTTTCCATCTCAATTGGATGTTCGCAACTCTCAAAAACTCGTTGTAGTGTACCTTTTCCCTGCTCGATTGCTTCATGAATAATATTCGGTGTAGGCTGAGTTGGAGCTCCCAGTTTCTCGAGGAAAGATCCCATGTAATCTGGTTTTGTTCGGAGAATTACTAACCAGATTTCATTCACGGTTTCGACTGAGAGAAGCTGTTTCTGTAGAAAAACCTCGAAGGTTTCGGGATTGGTTTGAAACAACTTCAGGGCATCATCTCGTTTCAGTTGAAAGGGCCAGTCGCTTCTGTTAAGTATTAACTCTGTCACCTTGCTTTCGTACTTGATGACATCGCGGAAGGATTCGTAAGGAAGCATCTCCATTGTGCCTTGTCGGCCAAGGAACCTCTCCATAGAATCGACTGTCGACCTCTGTTTTAGCTTTTTCTGTAACAATTGTGTTGACAGGTAGGGAAGTTTAGACTGTAGGTCTTGGAGAGTCATTCTGTCCGAATCATCGATCGCTGGCTCGTTGACGAAGAGGTATCGCCATAGATCTTGCACAACAGCCTGCTGATCTTTCGAGTAGTCGGCCTGAATTGTCTTCTCCGTCGTATCCGATGCCATCCCAAGCAGTGCATAGACCCTATCTCTAGGATCAGTAGCTTGACACCCTCTAAACCTCCACAACAAAGTGCAGATGTTCCTCTCTTGGCCCCACCAGGATGAAAGTTTTGCAGGTCCAGGTATGATATCCAAGACCGCCTGACATTGATCGTCAACTTTGACACCAAGAAGTTGTGGCAAGAGGGCAAATGTTTTTGCTTGCATGTTTCCGTAGTTGCATTCCACCAAAGCCCTCTTTGCGTTGGCCACTTCCTGCAGAATCCACACTCTTGTAAACCAAGGTTTCTTCATGAAGCTCCAAAACCCACCAATTAACTTGGGAAGATCTTGCTTGTCAAGCCCTAATCGGAGCCACTGCTCTCGCCAGCGGGGATCTTTCTGTGGCCATGTTCGAAAAGCTTGTGTGGGCACATGGCGTTTGAATATGTCGATGGCAGATATCAGAACACCAGCACGGCTGTCCACAAGTCCAAGCCAGATGACGACATTGTCTGCTTTCCCGTAGATTTCGCCCATATGTCTGACTTGATGGCCACGCTCGTTGATATTGCTCTGGTCGATACATAGGGCGTCGACCCAGAGTATACGGTCTTCATGGGGTCTTCGTAAATGGCATAAGGCTTCGTGTAAGCTTGTAGTGACAGACATGTGCTTTCCGTTCATGATGATTGCTTCCGGTGTGTTTTGTTCTCCCCAGACGTAAGAGAGAGCTTCATAAGGAATGATGCTCTCCTGATCGTCCAGATATGCTTGGAAAATGAGACATTCCAGTGGAAATTTGGAACCTCCTTGAAGCTGGATTAGACGGAAGCCGGGCCGTTCTAGGTCGAAAGGCTCGTACCCAAATAGATTTGTAAAGGAATGTTGTCCGTCAAGTTCCATGCCATCGATTTTGTTGACTAAGAACATAGTGTACATGACTGCGGCCTTTCTCGCCCTCTGGGCGGTGTTCCGGTCATTCTCGTTGGAATTTGAGCGAGGAGTTATTCCGCATATGGTTAAGACAGGAAGTTGTGGTTTCAAGCTGGCAGCCGCCTGCTCGAAGCACAAGACGTTTCCGCCGCTCCCGATCTTATCAAGAATACTGCTATCCGCGAAAGACCGTGAAGAGGATGCGATCTTTCCATAGAAAACTTTGCTTGAGACGTTCATATCTTGTACCTGTTCACTTGTGGAGGCGGGGAGAAACGTCGCCTGAGAGAGATTATTCTCAAGATGTCGTTGCCATTCCTTACGGCTAGATATAGTGGCTAGAATTCTGATAGCGGATTGGACAGCAGAGGGTGGCTGGCTCATTCGATGAGTGGCGGAGAAGCGGCCGTTAATAGCAGTTTTGTCAGCATCGAATTGAACAACACCAGGTTCGAGGCCATCCGCCGACCCCACAACAACATCGCCCGGTCGAGCGATGCCATTCTGCGGCGCGATTCCACCGACTCCTATTAAGAAGCCAGCTTGAATAGACGGATACTCTTCGAGGAGATCTATGACTATATTCTCGACAGAGGCGGAAACATCGGCGATGGCCTCAACGTTGCCAACGAGAACTGCATAGTGCGAACCAATCTTTCCAAGAATGCATTCGGAGCCTGGCTGCGTCAGGCTGTGCTCGTGATGGGTGCTGTGCAATAGAGCTTTGGCTGTAATGTAGTCTTCTCGTAATGGCGCAACTATCGCTATACAATATTTGCGTCTTTCAGATGAATCCATAATGCCTGATACTTCCAAGGCAAAGTTTTTGTCACTCAAATCAATATTTGATTCCAAAAAAGAGTAAGTAGATAACACATGAGAGACGCTCCGGGCTTCCATCAGCTATTTATCCAGCGCCAGCATGAGGCGGGGAGAACGCCACGCCACGTCTTGTGCATAGAAGTGGAGGACACCGCATCAGCAGCGAGTTGAAAACCTATCAGATTGATTGCACCGCCTCGATGTCTAGAAAACGCAAATTACAATGGGAAATCTATATACACAAAACCTAAGCCACAAATTTAGCTAATCAGCCTAATCACTCTGTAAACTACCACAAGATAGGCTCTTCCCAAGGCAGACTCTCGACGTTGCCTTTAATCCGTCTATAAAGCACAGGCTAATAATTAGAAGCTCTTCACGCAGCATACAACGCTTCTGTCTCTAATATCATCCCCTTCAAAGCAGCTGAGAAATCATCATAGTCCACCACCTCATACCAGTTTGGAAGTGCACATCCCAACTGATTGTCCCATTCAGTATGGCGCACCCACTCTAAATCGAACCAACTCCCATCACGGTTCTGAAGGAGCCTGCCATCAATCCAATAGCGGGACATCTCAGCTCTGGCCTTCGGCTTCTGCAACTCATCTTGGTGCCACATGTTCCATGGGTTGAATTTCCTTTCGATAACAAAGCGATGCGGTCGTCGAGGACCGACTGGGAACCCATGATAACGCTCCGGGGATCCTTCGAGATCTTCACAATCTCCAAACGGTTGCAGGGCTTCGCAGAGCTTGTTCCAGCATAACTTTCTGTCCCGAGCATCGTCCATGTCCCCAAGAGACAGAGCCATCGTGGCGATGTTCCTCAAAGTTCTCAGAATGGCTCGCAAGACTTGCTCTTCAAGCTGGTCAACAAAATGATAATCGACCAGAAGCTTGACCTTTTCCTCAAAGATATCAGCCACTTCTCCATGATACTTCTCAGTCCAGCCTGTTGTGGAATTTAGCAAATCAGCATAGAGATTCCAGATGAGACAGCCCAGGCTACTGAATTGATACCATCTGTCCTCAACACGGGATGGCCAAGACTCGTATTCACCTGGGCACAGGTAGAGACCTACCCATTCGTCCATCTGTGGGGGACACTCCTCAGTCCAAGCTGTGACATCAACGCCGTAGCGTTGATACCCCTGCAGCACGAGCTCAAGAAGATATGGCGGGCAGTGAGATCTCATTGCTACGTCCATGGGCTTCTGGACTCGCTCTGGATCGAAGGTCCTTGATCTTCTGGAGATTATGACGTTCGAGTTGAGGTCTATGTGGTAAGGCAGGGAATACCCATGGTTGCGCAAGATTCGAATCATCTGACAGACTCCCTCTATGCGATCCCTGCTGCAATTCGTCTTCAGCATGGTGAACAGAAGCATAGGCATGTGCCCGCAGTCGTCGTTGGCCTCGTACCAATTTTGATCTCCCTGCTCCTTCGCATCGTAGTCTTTGTCCAGAAGCCATCGCAGAGCGTCGATACACTTGTCGAGGGAGACTGAGCCGATGGACACGCACTCCAGTAGAACGTCGATCGGTCTATGATGCTGATGTGGCTCCTCGACATCACAACAGCAGCCGTCTGTGATATTCCACTTAGTGTCAGGTGCAGCTTCGAATAGGGCACATCGTTCCATCTGGTCAACATCAGCTTGCTTAAGCGCGGAGTGAAAGACGCTGTAGTTGTCAGCGAGATAGTATGTAGGACGGATGAGATAGAAGAGATCAGAACAACTTAGAGCCAAGTTCTTCAGGTCTTTGGCCGGTAGGGTTTCCTTGTTGCTGGAATGTCGACCTATGATCTGGAGAATGAGCTCAACGGGTAGCAAGGCCAGCTTGCCATACTGTTGAGGTCTGTTCGGAGCGATCTCCATGGTTGAGATAGAGGAGGAGATTGAGTTGATAGATTGGTCGTTCGACATGTTTGCAGTGTTGTCTCGGTGATTGTTTTGGGTGTGTGTGTGAGTGTGTGTGTGTGTAGAGATTGGAATGTTTGATTTGATTTATAAATCATTTCGAGCCATGAGCTCACCTACTTATACTCGACCACAAGTGAATACAGATTAACAAAAAGACCTCGAAGCGTCTAACCTGGGCATGGCCCGAGCATGACCCTGTGATGTTCTTTGACAACTCGTACCTTTTGTGTGCAGAACAACCCGACCTCGACAATGGCGTGTGAGCATGTTCATCTGATCTGCACAAACAGAGAACAATGGGAACCTAGAAAATCATGAACAGACAAGTTGTTCTTTCTCATTATAGGAGTTGAGTTCAGAACAAGACATCAAGTTTCCATCCGGGGGCAGGACATGGTAAGAAAATTGATGTTACGGCTTGGTGTGCTAGTCCGGCACTGAAAACAGAGACATGGAGCGGTAAAATCATTTTCTATCAAAACATGTCTATTTGGTCTCCTAAATGGTCATTTAGATTATGAGTTCAGACAGAACATATCTGCTTTATAGTACTTTTGTCTAGGCAAACTGATGGGTACGCCAGATGGCTTGCGAAGAAACAACGACAACGCAGAAACAAAACCACCCAAAACTACGATCACATAGACGATGGTAGTCGTTGAGTAATTGTTAAACGTCTTGCCCATCTATTCTAACAATATGTACACAGCTACAAGTTATCACAATGAAGAGAAATGGCAATCAGATCTTTAAGTAAGAAGACATTTTCATTCCAAGAAAAAAGGCAACCAATATCAATTTACTGTCTAAGCTCCCTACTATCCAAATGCGCTCAGTACCTCTTTGACATCTAAGAGACAAGTTTCAATAATGACATAAAACACAGTCCAAACTCCAGTATGCTTTACCGCTCATAGTCAAACCCAAGGAAATCCGTGTCAATTCCGAACGCAATCTCGACCCGCCTGACTCAACATCGCAATCACTCACTGTCAGAACTGTGAGGACTGTCCTTGTCAGAAATACTTTCAAGAGCAATCTCCCACCAGCCATAGTCAGTCTGATACCAAGGGAACAACTGGTCTGAGTTGGTGTTATCAAGAAGATCGCTCCAGTTATCGTCCTCATCGAGCAGCTCCTCAAACTTGGCCCAATCACCTTCATGCTCGTCAACGAACTCCTCCCAGAAATTCTTTCGGACTCGGCTCAGATACCAGTCCTTCCAGGGATTCCAATCCGGGCGGATGACAAAACGATGGGGCCGGCGGATCTTCTCAGGAAACTCGGGCTCGAACCATCCTTCGGATGGGTGGAGTTCAGGCATGTTGGCAAAGACCTGAATACCTTTGCAGAGTTCTACCCAGCGAATCTTCTCGTCGTTAGCCATGGTACGTGGGTGTGGTTTGTCCATCGTAGCAATCTCACGGAGAGCGTCTAGAATGCCCTCGAAAACCGCCTGCTCAAAGTCATCGAGTGCACGATAACGCATAAGTAGGTTTAGCTTGGCCTCCCAGATAGCAACCGTCTCACCTTTGTACTCTTCGTTCCACCCCGAAGGATCCATGAGATCAGCATAGAGACCAGAAATCACATCGTCGATGTCGTTTTCGATGAACCAAGGCGACCCATTGTGTCCGCTTGCCGGCGGCTGTGCGTCGAACCAATCCTTCAGCTCAGGGGGTGCTTCCATGGTGTCCATGGCGCAGCTGGTGAGAAAGAAGTTACGGCGGGCAAATTCCTGGAGAAGTGTTTCCAGTACCATGGGAGGGCAGTGAGATCGGAGCGCAATCTGCATGGTGAGAAAGTGCCAGGTGTTTCCAGGATTATGATCATCCATTGGCTCCTCTTTGTCATAGTAAGCTGGGGAACGCTCGGGTTCTACCCACAAAGGCATCGGAAACCCTTGATCGCTCAAAAAGCGAATCATTCCGCAAAGACCTTCAACTTGATGCCGACTGCTTCCGCGCTGAAGAAGATTCAGCAAGACTTCGGGCATCAAGTTGGGTGATCCGGGAACTTTCATGAAGTTCCACCAGTTCTTGACAGGATACCCCTTCGAATACAGCCACATCAGACCGTAGGTGTGGTTCAGCTTCCAAGAGGTGTTGATCAAACTCTCCAGGAGCACATCAACGGGTCGATGAATTTGATGCACCATCTTACTATCTCTGCATTGGCACTGTCTCTTCTTAAGGTTCCAGAAGTGGTCAGTATCGAGAGCGCCGAATTCATGACAGCGTTCCATTTTCTGGACGTCCGCTGTCATAAGCGCATGATGGAAGTCATGGAAGTAATCAGAACAGTAGAAGAGTGGGCGAACCGTGTCAAAAAGTTTCGCTGATGACAAGGCCAAGGACTTCAGATCCTGACGGACATTCTTTCTTGGGCCGTCAATATTCTGAGCGATCATGGTGATGATTTCGGTGGGCAGGAGGGGAAGCTTACCGGTCTGAATAGGTCGATTGGAAGAGGGCTGCACGATGAAAGATGGGCAACCCGACTCCAGGGGGCGAAGAGAAAACATGGTGGTGGCTGTAGGGTTTCTCTTGAGTTGTGGTTGTTGGTTCGTCAAGACTTATCGAAAGTTTGATCGAACTCTTTGTGATTGAGTTGTTGAGAGATTTATCTCATGGCTGGGGGTTAGTTCTTTTTATAGTGGAATTTCCAGCAGTCAAGATGATCACTTTTGATCAGATGTTCCCAAATATTTGTTGTTCTGTTCTGTTGTTCTGCAGCTCAGTCAATTGTGCGGGCCTCGAACAATTTCCAAACGGATGAGTACTCGGACGAATAGAGAACAATGCGGTGTTCAAGGTGGGCTCGAGAAAAACTCCAATTTCACTCGAG
This sequence comes from Fusarium lateritium, assembly GCA_014898835.1. Taxonomy (NCBI): domain Eukaryota; kingdom Fungi; phylum Ascomycota; class Sordariomycetes; order Hypocreales; family Nectriaceae; genus Fusarium; species Fusarium lateritium. The sequence goes on from JAAVTZ010000229.1 coordinate 20,590, forward strand.
TATGTCTGTACATGTGTCACCAAGACTAGGATAAACTGAGCAAGTAGAGACTGAACAAGACAGAGAAATCAAAGACTATTCCAAAATAGACACATAACTGATCTATGCGTGTCCTTGTTAGTACGGTACTCTAACTATAGTGCTAGCTCAACTCGCCCTTGAGATTAGAACGTTCTCTATACCAACCCCATCTACACGCAATTCCACTCTCTATTCACTCGCAGCAACTTTTCATCTTACCAAACAAAACAACAAGATCACCTTTGAACTCTGCATTCAAGAGAAGCAATGGAATTCCAAGAGCCAGCTTCTTTAAGTCAGCTTGCCAGCTTGCCCGACGAGTTACTGCTTGAAATCATGTGGCTTACCAACACTTATAATACAAAGACCAGGTTAGCCAGGACATGTAAGAATCTCTACAACGCCCTCATCATGGACATCTACTACTACGCCGGCAAGCGACTCAATTGGGAATTCATGCTCGAAGCAGTAGTGGATGGCAACTTTCAGACTATCAGAAGATGCCTTTCAGCCGGTGCACCGATCGACTACCGCCCTTACAGACATAGTTCACGCCCACTACAGCTGGCCATCAAATCCTGCCGACCCCTTATGGTAGAGTATCTCGTTGACAACGGAGCAAACCCCGACCTCAGCCCAGGTGACGAAGGGGGCTGTGGATTTCTATACGATGATCTACGTTCACCACTCCAACAAGCAGTTGATGCAGCTTTACAACCATATATTCCTAACTGGGCTGTACCTCCTCGATGGCGACGACGAGGATTGGTTGTACCCAGCTGTGGCCGTCTTGAGCTCAATTCTCAGAAGATCATCGCGATTCTCCGCCAAGCTGGCGCCAAGGAGGAATCTCTTCGTCCGGAAGATAGAGATCATCTGGACGCTATCGGGGCGGGACATGAATGCTGCATTGCATACAAGGCTCGCGTGTGGCATTGGAATTCGGTCAGCCAGAGTTGAGTGGTTTCAGTCTCTTGAACCCTGGTATGGCTGAAAGTGGTCGTTTCACCTTTTCTCCATCTCTGGCCAGTGGCGATTTATAATAGCAAGCGAATATGAATCCTGGAAAGAGTTTTTGTTATTGAAAGTGAAATTTGTATTCAAGTGGGAGTGTCTAGTCGTGTTTGTGAGCTGGATGTTTCCCTTTGATCACTTAAGATGACTGATAATACCCGTAGTTCGAACTTGACTCTGCTATGGCACTTCTAACTTCACTGCCGAGCTGTGCTCTTAGCCAGGACCTCACGGCCGTTTCGGATGCTCCGCATTCACTGGCAAATGATTACCAAGTGTTGGTCGTAGGAACACTCGGCGGTATCATAAGAATCTGGAGCCATAGAGTCCAAAATTGCAGGTTTGTCAATATAAGCTCAAGTCCATTGCTGCAAGGTCGTTCAGAAACCGCGAGTTAAATGAATTCTTTATCTGTAATCTGTCTAAACAACCCGGTTGAGAGGTGTGTTCGCTCGAACAACTGTTCATAAACTTCACGTTCTCTTCGTGAGGTTAAGTGTCCGGTACCCAACCACAGGCCCAGGAGTGAACAAGCCTGACCCCATATCATTAGTATTTTTATACAGGAGCTCTCATATTCATCACAAGTAATTCACTCCAAGCATGCAAGGAGTATATCCTAGACTTTGCCCTCGCACCTACAGGCGAAACTTCAACTTCTCACAACTCTCTCTGCCACAACACCAACCATCACCATCATCACACACGAACCACACTCATCCAAGCAAAGCCATCATGCAGCCTCTTCGCTCCCACTTCAAGCTCGAGAACCAACCTCCCGAGATTCTCATCACGATCCTCCGCATCCTCCCCTTCGCCGGTGGTTCCAACCTAGCCCTTACCTCGAAGAAGATGTACCGCACCCTCAACAAAGACCTCTACAAGCAGTCCGGCAAGCATCTCAACTGGCTTCCTCTCTTCTACGGCGCACACGTCAATAACATCGGCACCCTCGAGCGATGCCTCGAGGCCGGAGCACCCATCGACCACTGCTATCCTGAAGACTCCGGATACAAAGAGCATCTATTCCCCAAGATAGGCTGGCTCCATTTTGGACGAGGCTGGCGTCCACTTCGACAAGCCATTTCGGAACACTCAGTAGAAGCAGTCAAATGGCTTCTTGCTCACGGTGCCGACCCCAACGAAACCGCTGACGAACTAGACCTGGCACGATATCGTGAGCCGCCCTCAGCACTTGCATTCCGTCACGGTCATGGCCGGCTGGAGAAGTCGCTCCCATCGCGCGCCATTATCCTTGCGCTTTATGAAGCCGGCGCAGATCTGAGCATGATGGGACCAGGAGAAATTGAGGAGATCGAACACATGAGATCTGATCCGAGCTACCTCAGCCTGTACTGGTTGATCTAGACCCAGCGGCTCACCTCGTGTCTGGATATCTGTCTTGAGTTGCCATGTGCCGCTCAGAGGTTGGCTTGACGACGGCAAAGAATACGTGTGTTTCCTCAGTCTAAGCATGACATCACAAGCTTACAAAATTGGCAGGTACACAGATGTCATCGGTGATAAGTGTGAGCTTTTGAATGGACGGTCCTGGTGGACATAACATCAGTCTCTATTTTTGGATCTTGACCCAACGACTCGGCTTGTATATACAGGGGTCTATCCGAGGTGCTGTGTGCCTGAGGCTTCTTAGCGACGAAAAACAATAGGTATGTTTACCGATTCGAGGCATGACATCAAAATGCTCACAGTTGCTGGTATACAGGTGTCATTTGTGCAAGCACAGGATTCTAGACAGACGACATCGATGGACGTGGCAATGTAAGGTATACAGTAATATATTACTCTTGTACTGTACTTTTTGTAAAAAAGGAAAACGCCTGCGCTATAGATAGTCTAGCCTAAGAAATCAATGAAGTCCACTCTCTCCCGTCCGAGCCATGTGCTGCTGACACTTAATCATGACAGCCAGCTGGTCACTGACATCTTGTAGCCTTCCCAGAACAACCTTGTTTCCGGCAACGAATTCAAAAGTGGTGTATGGGATGCCAGTGTCCTCGCTGAACTCGCGGATCATCTTCTGCACCTTGCGAAGGTTGTGTCGCGGCACTCGGGGGAAGAGGTGGTGGACAGCCTGGAACTGCAGTCCGCCGTGGATCCAGTCGAGCCACTCTGGGCAGTCGATGTCCATGGTAGTTCGCAGCTGGCGCTGGGCAAAGGATTCGGTCTCGCCAAGGTCGACGGTGGACATTCCCCAGTGAGACAGGGTGATTTGCACATGCAGCGGCATGGTAACGATGTGGGAAATGACAACGAAGGCAACGCGGTAGTACCAGCTAGGAAGACCGCGCCAGACGAGGCAGTAGCCGAAAAGGAACCAGTAGCACGCCATGAAGGTGATCTCAGTAGGTCGAATCCACCAAGCCCTGCTCTTTCCAAGCTGTGAGGACTTCTCGGACAGAACGTGACACCAGGAGAGGAAGTAGAGGTTGAAGCGAGCGACGGCCATAACGGGATAGTAGGTGTATTTCTGGTAGGGCACGAGGAAGTCTGCGGTAGCGTCCCAAACAAAAGTGAAGTTCTTGTAGTAAGTTGAAGTAAGAGACTTGAAGAAGGAGGGGCAAGTGGCGAAGATAGGAACGTTTTGAATGTCAGGATCGTGTTCCTACTCAGGTCAGTATGAAGTTATACCAAGAGGAGGGGGTATCTTACCGGCATGTTTGTGATCAGATGATGCACATTGTGGCTGCTCTTCCACCAACCGATTGAAAGGCCACAGCAAAAGTCGGCAATGAACATGCCAATGAGAGTGTCGACTACAAAGTTGGAAGTGATCGCCAAGTGACCGGCGTCGTGGGCGCTGAACATGATTTGATGCTGCGACGGTTAGTCAACTGTCGACAAAGATGAAGAGGACGTTACATACCCAGAACAAGCCCAAGAAGACAGATGATGGGATGTACCACTGGTAATAGAAAAGAACAGCGAAAAGAGTGAACAGCGTCGTGTAACGAGTCATCTCCTTGCCATACTCGATGTAGGGGCATTCGTATAGACCCTCCTTACGAACCCTCTCATGAAGAGCGCTGTACTTGTCCGCAATAACCTTCTGAACACGAGCATCCAGCGAAGGATACTCTTCCAAGTCGCGCTGAATTTCACGAGCAATACCAGCATTAGCCACCCTCAGGGTCGCAGATTGTTTGCGGCTCTCGTTGCTCGGGACGGAACGCTGCTTCAGGCCATCCTTGTCCTTGACATCAACACCAGTGCTACTGTATGCAGAAGAAGCCGAGCTGACAGCGTCACTGCTCTCTTCGGCATCTGAAGCAACGCTAGAATCTGACAGCTCGACTTCGATGGCTTCCGTTGCATCTTTGCGAAAGATACCGCCTCTAATTGGTGGTGTGCGGTTGACCCAAGACCCTTGCTTCCGGCCGATCCGATAGGCCTTCATGGTTCGTAAAGTCGCTTCCGAGTGGTAACTGTTCCCAAAAAGTGTTAATAATCTGATGGAATCGTCCCCCGCATGCATAAGAATTAAGGTTTCCCGTTCTAAAGCGACAGGGCCAATAGGGTGTTGTGGAGAATTTTTTGGTGTTGTGTATATAACTTCAACTTCGTTCCTGGATTAACATACGCTTTCATTTCGTCCGTCGCATCTCTTCCGACCATGTGTAGAATAGCTAGTCGTCCTCCGGGATGTCTCTCCATCCAACCGTCGAGCCTGAGCACCGAATCTTCGAAGATGACAATCGTTTGATCATCAGCGATCAATCGCTCGACCGCCGATGCGGTCAAGATCTGGTCGCGATTCATTATTCTGTTGTTGATGTATCGATATCGGTTCGTGGTTCGTTTTGAAGGAGTGACGATGTAGAAAAGGTCTGGAAAAGTTATGAAGAAAAGAGGGAGGAAGGAGGGAGGAGAAGTGAATCACAGTCACGTTTGGCCACCAAGAATGAAAGAGCGGATATCGAGAGCAAACAGAACCCCGTCGAGACAAACGGCCGAGGCAGCACAAAGATAAGTACTCTTTTTTAATCAGGGGCACAGCGTGTCCAACTCTACCGTACTCCGTACTCTAAACGAAAAATCCCAATACGTACTACCAATGGCGCAGCTCTGCATCCCAACCAAACCAAGAAGGTAACCTGGGGGAATGCCAACCGAGAAGGCCAATAGCCCCGGGTACACGCCCGACCAAGACCCCTCCAGAGAAGCTCCATACAGTAGGTAAATTGATAGCGCGCCATTGTTCCTGGTTGAGTGAGTGCGAGAAAAAGAGATGAGCATCGTCGTGGCCTGCACGAGGACCCTTGACTAAGGCGTTGAACTAGCGATGTAGCCAAGATTGCCCGGACCACAGATTAAACTGGTCTCGCTCTCTCTCCCCCGGAGAGTCGCCTCCCCAGTGGATGAAAAAGTGGACGCGCTTGAAACAGAGCCTGAGCCTATGCAGGTTAGAAACCGAACCATATCCTTGATCTCGGTGATGATCTAGACCGCGTGTGGCTGTTGAGCTGCTAATCTTGGTTCAATGGCGACAGGCGACAAGTCAAGTCCGTTCCAGGCTCCCTATGACGGCGGCAGGCTTGAGCAGAGACAGGTTCTAGAAAATAGCTTAATGCAACCCATGACTCTGTACGTATTTTCTCAACACCAGCTGATGCACAAGGTAGCGTTTTCCAGGCGGTGCGGTCAGCTGAGAAGAGTGTTTGAGATAAACGCAGTCTCAACGGCATCAAACTCTATACTCCGTTCCCGTTCTCGTTCTCGCGCATAACACCGACGGACTGAACATACGCGTACCTTTTTATCTACACACATCCCATCCCGTACAAGGGCTCAACGCGTAATCGGGTGCCTCCCCTTTGAGGGATACGAAAATCCCTTCCGTCCCGTCGGAAAAGCACAGGCAGGTTGATGCGCCGACCTGCGCCTCTTGAGCGGAGCCGCTACGACGGAGGCTAGTCCGTCCGCGGTGATTTGCCAGAGGGGCGGACCGGGGGTGTCACAGTGCAGGGACCCTGAATCTCCAACTGGAGCCCTCCCGCGTAAAGATGTTTAGATTGGATGGCCGGCGCTCCTCCGTTCCGTACGCGTAAGAGATGGAAAAAAGGGGCGACTATCCGATTCACTTGACGAAACAAATAACAGGTACTTAGCCATGCCCTCGGAATTTTCCAGTACTTGCAGCAGCACCGTTGTAATTATCACGTGCAGGAAAAGGGGCCGCTTTCTTTAGAGGATTGCTAGTTGGACTATCAACAGACCATGACATGCTCAAATCGAACCATGATTCAATCTCCTTCCTCTTCGTCCATGTCTAGTCTTGGCTACGCGCGGAGCTATCGTAAATCGGCCACCTAGAATTCCTTGGAACTTGCTCAAACACACCCAAACGTGCCTCCAAGAACGGCACAGTTTGATCTTGCGCGCTTTTTGGTCGCAAACCACAGGGAAAAAAGGGGCGTCTTCTCCTTGGCGACATCTTGGCTCCTGTTGTGATAAAGGAAGCTAAGCTTTCCACCCTTGTCACAAGGACAAGCTTCTTGCCAAGATTGCAGTAGATTGCGATCCAATCCGAATCCAATCCGGGCGCGAAAATTAACGTGTCAAGATTAACTCTATCCCCGATGCGCGTCATAGCGCCCCCACGTTTAGCTGTGCCTCTTTCTTATTAAGCGGCGCACGAGACATTACCGAGGCCCTGAGACCAATCTACACTGTCGCAGAATTCGTGAGCGAGTCTGACTTTAGGGTATCTTCATGCTATTATTATCATGTGTATTCTCACGATGGTTTTGACATTCTGCAGAAATTTCTAAGACGCCGGTTTAAAAGTCAGTGTTAAATAACAGCGAGCATTATGCTCTATGAACTCATTTGCACCAGAGGACCCCTCAATTGCGTGCTACACTGGAAAACTCACAGACTAATCCCACCATGAGTAAACAAACATGCTTCAAACACATCAACCTAGTTCAATATGCTAGATAACGACTTCACCGAAATCCCCATTATTGACCTGTCCCTCAGCGGCGATGAAGCCCTTGCCAAATTACGCGTCGCTCTGACAGACGTCGGCTTTCTCTACGTCTCCAATCATGGCGTCCCGCAATCCACAATCGATGATCTTGTGCACATCCTCCCGAAACTCTTTGCACTTCCAGACGAAGCCAAAAAAGAGATCGCGCTCGAGAATTCGCCTCATTTTCTAGGATATAGCGCAGCAGGCACAGAGACAACAGCGGGTGAATCCGATCAGCGGGAGCAGGTTGAGCTTGCGACCGAGCTCACCAAAGCTCCTGAAGGCTCACCTCTTTACGATGGTTTACGGGGTCCGAACCAGGTAACACAGACTAAACGCGTACAGTTCACAAACTCACATCAACAGTGGCCATCTGGCTTACCACAACTCCGTCCCATAGTAGAGCGCTACATAGCCGAACTTACAGACCTAGGCACGCGCTTCCTGACCCTCGTCGCACAAGCCCTCTCTCTCCCGTCAGATACATTCTTCCCCTACCTCTCCGACCAACATCGTCTCAAACTCGTACACTACCCAGCGTCCGCCAATTCTGCCCAAGGCGTAGGTCCTCACAAGGACTCATCCGGCTGGTGGACCTTCCTCCTCCAAGCATCCCCCGACGTAGGCGGTCTCCAAGTCCTCAACAAATCCGGCGCGTGGATCGACGCGCCTGCCATACCGGGGACGTTTGTCGTGAATATCGGACAGGCGTTTGAGGTGGTGACGAATGGGGTTTGCAAAGCAACTACTCATCGCGTGCTTTCCAGTGAAAGAGAGAGGTTCAGCGTTCCTTTTTTCCAGGGCGTGCGTCGTGATCTAACAAGACGTGAGGCATTGGATTCGCTGGCAAGTCACTTTGCAAGGTTTGGATCGGGGAATGAGTCTGGTGAGGGAAGACTGATTGACGCGCCGTTTGTGACGGGTAAATATGATACCTGGGGCGAAACACAGTTCAGGACAAAGATTCGGAGTCATCGGGAGAATGGGCGCAAGTTTTACCCTGAGGTGTATGAGAGATACGTCTCAGATTCGTAGAATGATGAGGTTCTTCAGATCTCATTTACATTGATGTGTGGATGATAGCTTGCTGACTGAGTGATCAAGAAGTGTCCGAGAACTTTCCGCTCAACATTATAAAGCTCCGAACAACGAAATTCATCTTTCAATTGCTTTCATAATCGTCTCACATCAAATACAACTTGAAATCATCTGAACATGACACTCGAATTACCTCCGCGCAGAACATTTACCGCCCGCAGCGGCAATACCTACTCCTACATCTACATCCTACCCACCTCCCGCAATACCACGCTTTTCTTCCTGCATGGTTTCCCCTCTACTCTCAACGACTGGGTACACCAAATCCGCCATCTCTCGTCGGAAGGGTATGGAATCGTGGCACCTGATCTACTCGGATATGGCGAAAGCAGCAAGCCCGCAGAAGTGGCCGAATACCGCCTGAGAGCCATGAGCAATGAAGTAATCGAACTCATGGGCCATCTCAGGCTACGGAGCGTCGTTGGAATCGGTCATGACTTTGGCGCGACGCTGTTATCGCGAGCGGCAGCATATCACCCATCACGCTGGGATTCTCTCGTCTTTCTTACAGTCGGACCACCAAAGCTGGGCACGCCGTTTGACGTCGACATGATCAACCAAATGACCAAGCAAGTTCTTGGCTTCGAGTTGCTCGGATACATCCCATGGCTAGCCGATCTCAGTTCACAAGCCATCCTCGAAGAACATGCCGAAGCTGCGATGAGTCTGATATTCTGTCGCGACCGAAAAGCGTGGGACGAGTGGTTTCATCCCCTCGGAAAGATGAGTGACTTTGTGCGCAACGATCGGAGAGTTCCCATCGGAGAGTGGTACACCCAAGACCTTCAAAAAGCACATTTAAAAGCTTTCGGTTCGCCGGATGGCTATAAGGGTGTTTGTCGATGGTATCGCATGTGGAAGGATAATCTCTTTGCGCCAGACGAACAAGGGTTCGATGATTTCCAGTTGACACAGCCCGTACTCTTCGTTGTTCCCTCCGAGCCTGAGCAGTCCATGATTCAGCAGCAGCAGATGCTAGCATCCTGGGCTCCAAACCTGCAAACCGTCAAACTGGACACCGGCCACTGGGTACATCTCGAACGACCAGAAGAAACCAACGCCGCCATCCGGGAATTTCTAGACTCAGGGGGCCATGCTTAGCTGCTCCGGACGCAGCCAGTCGAACGTATCAAGAAGATCAAAGTTGAAGTCGAGCTGTGTCGGAATGCCCCAATCGAGCGTGTCCAAGGCTCCTCCGCCTGCTATCGGAGCATTGAGATTGTGATCGAGAACGCCCTGGATGACAGCCTTGCAGTCGGCGCAAAGATCCGCATTGGGAGCTGGAGCTCGCACCCAGTCGAGAAAGCCGATAAGAAGACTCAGTTTTTGTATAATAGCAGACCGGCTCAACTTGGGGCAATCTGGATGTGTGCCGCGAAACGTCGGTCGTAGTAATTCGAGACATAGAATGCCACCTCCAGGCGCAGCGAAAGCCATCAACTAAACTCATTAGTCAAGCACAATGAAACTCCAGAATAACTTACCAGCCACTCAAAGTCCCTCCTCACACCCGCAAAGCGATCCTGATGTGTCCAAAATAGGAGCGTCAAAGTGACCATCTCAAAGCTAATCGGCAGCAGGTGGCTCTCATCAACATGTCCCAGACGCAGCAACAATCTCTCAGCAAAGAAGAGATTCTGTAAATGTTCTAGCCGTATCAGAATCCTTGCGTAAACCTTGTCCACGTCGCAATTCGGATCATCGAGCTCATCAGTCTGATGAATGAGGTTCGGCGGGAATCGCTCGTAAGTCTTTTCGGCGCGCGCTTTGATCTCGCTACTCTTGTCAGCGGAGAAAAGGATGTATATGTCGGTTACCTTACGTTAATCTCTCAAAAGTCGCATCCACGCTGCTGGACAAGGCCATCTCAAGGAGTTCATCCTTGATCAAAGCAATCTGCATGCGCGCCCGTATAAGAGCCGGACCGAGGACGTCACCGTCCGGACTAAACCCATTATCATCCAACGCCGCCATCGCGCGCCTCACCGTGTCTTCATCTTTCATAAGGTCCCAGTCGCTAATGCCTAGTCCAAGAGGGCACGAAAAGTATCGGCGACTAAGTAGAGGTGGACGTCCTGTGAAGGATACAAAGACCTTGTCGATAGTAAAGACTCGAGCAGTTACGCGCCGCTTGTGCTCAGAGCATAGGGAGGGGATGTAGTCTGTGTTTTCTGAACCGACGTGTAGACCCAGGAAGGTCAGGAGTGCGACAGTCTCTGCGAAGTAGCTCCAGGAAGTCAAACCTGTATGTGTCAGTGTCGAATGAGGGTGTGAGGATGCTGTTGGCAAACATACCCGCGTCGCCTGTGACGAGAGACTCGATGGTAGCCCTTCGGTAACAAAGATAGAGCAGGATATCATTTCCAGACGTGAAATGCCGAACAAGCTCTATGCAATGTCCTAAACACTTCACAACGGCTGAAGCATCAGATCCCGGAGACCCATCCCAGTACGTCCAGATCAAACCGATAGATTCCCACCGAATGTTTGGCCCCGTGAACTGATCAGTCCAAGCTTTCGCACTCGAATGTTCGTCTCGAATAGGCCGTGAAGTGTTGTTACTGATGGCAAGACCAAGCTCCTCAAGCTGTGCATCATCTCGGGAGGTGAGATAATGACCCCAGTCCTGCTGGAGCGTGTCGAGTATATCTTCGACAACCTTCAGGATCCAGTCTTCGGCACGACAGTGAAGGCGATGAGCGATAACATCATCACGAGGTCCAGGAAGATTACGCAGGACATACAAACACATCTCCCTCAGATATGGTGGCATCTCAATAAGAGACGCCCTCGCCCTCGGGGCCCGCCTCGGGCTCGGCTCGATCTCAAGAGCAGGTCCATGAACCAGGGACAAACTATTCCGTGTCTCTTCAAAAACAGCATTATGGCTAGTGAAGCCGAGATATCCTGGAGCCACCGAGGGCGACGGAGTCGAGTTGGAGCTTGTCTCCGGAGACCGAAGCCGCTGCTTCTTGGTCCTTGGCTCCGAGATGGTGTACACGCAAGTTTCTCTCCTCTTTCTGCACCGAGAACAGGTAGGTTGACCGTGATCGCATGCAACTTTGCGGGCACGACATGGATCGCAAGCCTGGGGCCGACCGTTTAGTCGTCGTAGTAGAGGGGCTTCGGCCATGGCGCCATTCAAAAATAGTGTTGCTGATGAATCCAAGCCGAGATAATGATACGTTTGCTGATGAATCTAAGCCGAAGTGATGATGATAAATCTCGGTGTCGGCTTGAAATTCACGACTCGGCTTGAAGATAATGAGCTCGGCTTGGAAAATAGTGGAGTCCGGCTTGGAAATAATGGGCTCGGCTTGAACTAATCTTGGGATTCGGCTCCAACCCCACATAGTTCAGCTCGGCTTACAGGGGTTGTAACTTCTTTTGGCACGCCGAGCCATGTTAGTGTGCGGATGCGTCACACGGAGTCGGGCCCGTTGACGATGCAGGGCTGACAAGATGTGATTCAAGTGAAGGTGAAGGGCGTCAACTAGTCTAATCTAATTCCTAAATGTCAGGTTGTGAGTCAAATGCGGCTGATTATGACAAATGCAGGAGAAGAGTAAGCCTCACAAGTACAAATAGATCCAGACTCCCCGAGTTTTGAACAGGATCAATTCGAGATCAAGACAGTTACAGTTCAGTCTATACAAGACATTATACATTCTGCACATACAAAGCAACACATCCACACTACACTACACACCATGTCGCATCAACTCTCCTCCGAGTCTTACAAGACCTCCAACGTCTCCGAGACAACACTCGTTGACACAACCAAGGCTACAACAAGTACAAAGCCTGGTAAGTCTCAGTATCCATTCCCATTGTATCCCATCTAACAAATTCAGGTCTTGAAACATCTTACAAGCCGAGCCTCAAGGAAAAGATCCAGAGGAAGCTCTCAGGGTCCGTGGATCCTACAAAGAAACCTGCCGATCCTTACAAGTCATGGGAAGCGCGATCAGGTCAGTAATCACTAGACAAGGCCGGAATTCCGAGGACCAAAGCTAATTCTTTCCTAGTAGCGCTTCTCTAGAAGATGGATGGAGACATTGACACCGTGAATTTTTGGTAGCAGATTGGGCCTATGGGAGCATGCGGCTGTTTTTTTGGTGTGATTAATGTTGGCTGACGCTTTAATGATGAGCTGGAAGATATACCCGTATCAAGAATCGACTTGACTTTTATTTGACACACGAAGCAGTGATGTCTATCACAAATCCTTCGAGTTTGAATGATGACCTCCAACGTCAGCCCTATAACCGTCCTGGTTAACCTGTCAACCAGCGTGTTGTCCCCTCCAGTTGCCGCTCAACGTTGTTCAAACCAGCGGGCGTAGTCAGACAATCGCGCTGACGATGGTTGACCCGCTGATTCCGTGTGCGTTACACTCGAATCCGACTCTTCCTCCGAATCCTCGACATTCTCCCTTTTTCTGTTGAGGACCTTGTTCTCCGCTTCTCGGAGTTCACCCCTGCTGTAGATGTCGCTCTGATTGACCCAGTTGTGCACGCGGCCTCCAAAGTGGTGTCTTGCAATTTTAGACACCTCCTGAACTCGGTGCTGTGCGACAAGGGAGGCCGAGGCGCTGGAGCTGAAGCTTAGGAAGCAGTCGCAATTTTTGGCGCTGATAGGGAACTTGGGCATCGAGGGCAATATGAAGTGGACGAAGCTCTCGTCGAGCATAACGGGTCTGTTTACATCCGTCCCCAAAATCAGGATATATGTCTTGTTGTCGGATCCTTGGAAGAAGTTGATGACATCGTCACGAAACTGGCGATATTTCTCTTTGTTCTCCTTTGTCGGTACAAGGGGCGGGAAGATATCGAAGCCGCAGTCAACAGACATGATGAAGGGCGGCGAGGGGTTGTCGGGTAGATGATGTGTGGTGTTTGGAGATGAAAAGAGCCCTGCGATGCGGTGTTAGGGAGCTGAAGATGAAGTGAAGGGTAAGGGCAGTGAATCACAACTGTAACTGATGCCTCCTGCCTAATGACTGTGACCTTTGACACTGGCGTTTGCACTGCTGTTTGCTTCAAAAACTTGAGACAAATCTCATCGATGCAAAAGAGATTTTTTCCGTTGCAAATGTGCGACTCGTTATTTCCGAAGATTGATGGCAGTGGAAGTTATCGTGAGATTGGTGGGCCGAGCGGTGGTGTTTGTCTTCGCCAAACTGCATCCAAATTTCGTTTGCATACAAGAAGACGTTCAATTGCTAGGCATCTAATGTGTAAAATATGCAATAAGCGTCCCAGAATGGGAAATGTCAAGCATTAACTATACTAAACACCTCGGGATGGGGCGATTCTTAACATCCCAGGGTTTGACGATGCCTCGGCCAACATTCAACGGCGAGATTGCACATGACTCTAGAAAGATCTTTTGAAATGTTCACAAATGTTATCCGCCGCTTGTGTGTACATGAAACATCAGGTAGCTTTAACGAAGACAAAGAACACGGTTTCCCGCAACTTCAGCACAATAACCCTACTCACGCAATTTGTCTAATTTTAAGCTTCAGCTGAATGGAAGCGAGGCTTATACTTTCCGTGCACGCACAAACAGACTAAAAGATGCCATGTGCACTTGAGCCTACATCGCTCGTGGCATGTTGATGATTTGCCTCAAGGCCGGCGATGTCCCACACGCGAACGACGGTGCGTCCATCAGCGCTCTAGTCCATTCTCAACGTCCGTCAACTCCAGTGAAACAGAGACAAAAACAAAAATAAAAAAAAATCGTTGCTTCATTCTAGAGTAATAGTCTTAATAAATTATCTAGTAAAGCGTCAAAATAAGTCGCGGCTTCATAAAGTTGACGACCTAGGGTAACCTTCCCCAAGGCGATGTACTTACTCAAGATAGGTATCATTCATATTGGACATGATCCATCGTTCTTAGAAAAACTCATTAACGCACAAGTAAGAAATATTCAAAATCCGCTTTTTCATATGGTACTCGCAAATATTTACTCCGAGTGTTCACCCCGACACAACTTCCTCACAATCTCCTCCTCCCTCTCGGTATCGCATCGACAATAATAACCCCATTGCTTATTACCCCGTGTCCTACAAAGCCCATGCCAATACTTCGCCCTCTTCCCAAAACAATCTCTGGCAATAAGGTACGCCCGTCGATTATAGCCCTCAACAGCAGGCCGCGACAGCCCGCCGTCGCTCCTGAAGCTGAGGCTGAAGTCCACGAAGTGATTATAGTGAGCTGGATTGGCGGGAATCTTGGGACATCCTGCAAACATGAAGTGGAAGAACACACTGGCGTCTTCCTTGCTTTCCGATGCATCAGGGGTGCTTGGGGTGATCAGGACTGTTTTGTCGGCGGTGAGGGCATCGGGGTCTGTCTTGCCCTTGAACTCGGCTGACAAGCGGGAGAGGAAGTTTTGGTAGTGGAGGATGTTTTCCTCCGTTGGTTCGAGGGGTGGGGACATGCTGAACCCGCAGTCAAAGTTTAGGAGTTGCATGGTGAAAGTAGACTGTGTCGAGTATAAGGGTGGTTGAAGTCATGATACATATTGACACTTACGAAGAAGAGTATTGGTTGTTAGGAAGAATGGTGTTATATTTTAGCTGTGTATTTAGTGTCTTTTGTGATGGCGCAACAAGTCTTTGATGTGTGTTGTGCTGTCGTTGTTGAGTTGTGTTGGCTCGGTGGCAGTTGCTTTGAGGTAGGTGACGAGGGAGGAAGTCAAGGCAGACAAGACCGGGAGAGGATTGTGTTCTTATGTTCTGAGATTGGGCAAGTATACCTCTTCATATCCGGGGTCTGTTGATCCCATGATCAAGGCATAAGATATAGTTTGATGCAGTCGTCAACTCCGCTTGAGAAGACATTCTAGACACTCGATGTGATGACATGCGAAGCTTTATCTGAAACTACTCAAAGCCACTGTATACATCAGATGATACATTAGGGCCGAGCCTTAAGCGCTCCAAGGAACATATCTTCGTTATATTCTAAGTATAATAGAACAATGGCTGCACAAGTGCCTAAGCTCAAGCTTCCGAGTTGCATTGTAAGAAAGCTTACACTACCTGTAGTATCGTGTTAAACGTGTACTATATCCTTCTTGCAAAACGACTTATATCTTATTTTAATAGAATGTTTTTCGTTAACAGCAGATACGTATCCTTCCACTTCTCTGTGGGTAAATTTATGCACTGGCAAGACACCATCAAGTTGACTGTATTCGGTGGGCCACGAACCAAGTACATCACCAGACCATCAGCAAGAATTTTATTTAAGTCACATAAAATTCACACAAATACCACAATCACAACACCAAAATACCCCCTAGGCAGATCAAACACTCAATCACAGCAAAAGCACAACCTTACCCCGATGTTCCATCCTCCCACTCGCCGTCTCATATGCCTTCTTCGCATCTTCAAGAGGAAAAGTCTGCGCCAGAAAAGGCTTAACAAGTCCAGCATCCAGCGCCTTTGCCAATTTCTCAAGCTGCTCCCCCGAAGGTTCCACAATAAAGAAAACAGCCTTGACATGCTCTTTTCCAGCGGGTGGGCTCCTTGCAAAGTTGAAGCTGCTAGACTCGACAGAGATGAGAATTCCATCACCGGCGACAAGATGCCAGGACTGCGCGAGAGTTTTCCCGCCGACTGTGTCGACAATGATGTCAAATGACCGCTTGTCCAGTTCGGTGTACTCGACTACCTCGTTTGCTCCAAGGGATCGTAGAAAGTCGCCATTGCGTTCTGTGGAGCTGGACGCAGCGACAACGTGTAAGCCCGCAAGAGCGCCGAGTTGAACTATATACGATCCTACAGCACCTGACGCCCCGGTGACAAGTAGCTTGCGGCCAATGTTATGCTTCATGTCGGCGTCAAAGGTTGGTTCTGGAACACTTGCGTGAACAAAGAGAGCTTGCCACGCCGTCAATGCGCTCAATGGGACTGTCACACTCTCGGCCCAGGATACATTGCCAGGCTTGAGAGCAACCTCGTCTTCTAAAGCCATGGCGTACTCTGCCCACGTCGAGCCTCGCGTCGTGCTAACCATGGCATAGACCTCATCGCCAGGCTTGAACTTGGACGGTCCCGCAATTCGTTCAACGACCCCGGAAAAGTCATATCCCGGAATCCGTTGCTCCTCATGGTACGACTCAGGCCAAGTCAACTCATCGCGAGTCACGGTAGTAGCATGTACCCTGACAAGAATCTGACCGGCTTTAATCTCGGGAATGGGAACATCTTTATCCAAAGCCAGAGCAGAGGGAGGCGCTGGATTGGAGGCAGAGTAGACCTCGGTCTTTGAAGACTGGATTCGAATGGCCTGCATTTGCATCTGCATTGGGAAGATCAGCTGATGACGTTGAATCTGATAAGATCATCTTAGGGTGAGCGATTTTCTCGGACCCATCTTGGCTTGATCAAGGACCAATTGGAGTTGAGAATGATGACGGTTGATGATCAAGGGTCCCCACGAGTTCGGCGCCGGTTACGGAATTTGGTGGAGCACCATCCCACGGCCGAGGTTGGTTTTTCTTTTTTGTCACGTTGGTTCAAGACATGAATTGTGAATGTCTCATATCGAATATAACTGTTGATGTAGTTCATGCAAGCCAAGCCAAGTCAAGACCCTTAATACTCTACTACTATCACGTATCATGACAACACATGCTCGACTTTAGCCGATGCAGGGTCCGTTTGTGCCGGCAATGAGCGAACTCCCTCCCCACCATCACATTTCTTCAAGAGTCATGATAGGCACATCCAACCCACTTAGAGTGGCTCCTGGCGCATGGACACCAGCCCAGCCCAAAGAGGCGAACAGCCCATGCATGGTATAAGTAGTAAACAGCCCAGCCGAGCTCCCTCATGCCTCTTGTAGCTTCACTCGCATCCTCTCATCATGACTTCTCCCGGATCTCTCTTCGTTAATGGCAAGATCCTCTCGAGGACTGTCGCCAGCTTGAGCGATCAGCCCACCTTTGCTGAGAGCATGTATGTAAAGGATGGTGTTATCCAAGCGGTCGGTACAAAGGAGGATGTCGCAGCACAGATTAAGAGCGGCGATGTTATCACACAGGATCTCAAGGGCCGAACAGTTCTTCCTGGTTTTGTCGATGGCCACATGCATCTTTTATTGTTGGGACAGTCGCTGCGTAAGATTGGTCTTGAGCACTGCAAAAACCTCGACGATATCCTCCACGAGCTGCGCACGTATGCAAAGGCTAATCCCGACGTGCCTCGAATTATGGCCAAGGGCTGGATGCACTCTATGACTCCTGACGGTGTTACGGCCAAGATTCTCGACGAGATTGACTCGCGACCTATTTACGTCGATACAAAGGATATGCACTCGACATGGTGCAATTCAGCTGGTCTTGCGGAGATGGAAGTTGCCGACATGGCTGATCCTCCAGGCGGAATCATCGAGAGAGATGAAAATGGTCGGCCATCCGGTGTTCTGAGCGAAGGTTCCGTTCTTGCGATCGTGTGGCCCAGGCTCGCTCAGCTTGCGTCAATGGAGGATCGCATCGAGTGCATGCTCGCCGCATTCAAAGCTTACCACGCCTCCGGATACACAGGACTGATTGAGATGGCCATGGATGAGTATGCGTGGGATTCTCTTGTCGAGCTCAAGAGACGACATCCCGATGTAGCCATGCGCGTCACAGCTTATTGGATCGTCAAGCCCGCCGACACAGCAGAAGAGCGTCACCGTCAAGTATCACGGGCTGTTGAGCTAGCAAAGCAGTACAGCAAAGAGAACTCTCCTGATCTACGCATCGCCGGTATTAAGATTATCTGCGACGGAATCATCGACGCCTGCACGGCATATCTCTCAGAACCATACGCCACAGCTCCATCACCACCACCAATTTGGACGAGAGAGCATCTCGAGCCCGTTGTGAAGCAAGCCGCCGACGCTGGTGTTCAGATCGCTCTCCACGCCATTGGAGACGCGGCTATCAAGATGGCAGTAGACATGCTCGAAAAGTACGGCAAGCCCGGTGCTCGACACAGGATTGAGCATCTAGAGGTATCATCACCAGAAGATGCAAAGCGGTTAGGCAAGCTAGGCTTGACAGCTTCTATCCAACCCGTCCACGCCGATCCCGCCATCCTCCGCGCCTGGCCCCGACTCATCGGCGACCGACGAGACCGCGCATTCGCATACCGCGAGTTCGCCGACTCAGGCGCCCTTCTCGCCCTCGGAAGCGACAGTCCCACCGCACCCTGGAATCCTCTTCAAAACGTCTACGTCGCTGCCACACGCCGCTCAGCCAGGGAACCAGACTATGAAGAAGTCATCAACGAGCACTTCAAGCTAGGAGTGTGTGAAGCCGTAGTTGCTGGCTCGCAGGGCGCGGCGAAGAGTGTCTTCCAGGATGATCGAGTTGGAAGTCTCGAGGTGGGCAAGTTGGCGGATATCGTGATCGCGGATATGGAATGGGATGCGAAGACGTTGCTAAAGGCGGAGATTCAAGAGACGTGGTTTGGAGGGAAGAGGGTCTGGAGTGCAGTTGATGACAAGCCCAAGTTGTAGAGTATAGGGGTGTTGTGTTGAGCATGGTGTTTGGGGGAGTATAAAATGTGAGATATAGTACAAATGCAATATATTCCTTGTATCGTTCGCAACTATTGTCACTAGGGCTAGTTAGTTATCACAATCGATTCATTCTCCGTGATAGAACTGGCCAAGTGATACTTCCGCCCAGCCGTAACAATGACGCGTTCCAAGCCGCTATCATTATCATCTGATCAGTCCATCGTAACCAAGTCCTCTCTCTATCTTGTAGATATGATGCCAAGTTATCTCAATAGTCTGATACTATCTCCAAACCTGACGTCCTATCTCACTCTCGCAACTAATTCTAGCCTCCGCCAGTCCCACCCTAAACACCACAAGTTTCCCGCGGAAAACTTCACATACCCACCCCGGCAAACTTCACCCGGCAGATAACACACGATACGTACAGCATCAGCTCATCCCCCGCACCCGCTATCTCTCCCACCCTAGCTAGCGGTATCTCACCCAAACCCACAGCTGCTATCACAGTATCCACCACATCCCTAGCGCTTCCCCGGATCCTAGTGTTTAACAGCACCAAAACATGAATCGCTGGGTTTAGTTTATCGCCCCCTCACTTGGATGGGAGCTCAAAAGGGCGCCTCGTCGCCCAAGATCAGGACGAGGGTCTTTCCTGATCATCTCCTGCCCTATACATCCTCATATCATACAACCTCACCATGGCGGACACCAAAACTCACGATATCGAGGTTGAGAAGAAGACTCAACCCCTTGAGCACGATGACGTCGAGGCCGACATTAAGAACGGCAGTATCACAGACCTTGACGAGGCAGAACTTTTTCTCCAACAACATGGCATCGCCCACTCTCGCCTCACCGAGCTCATGTCCGATGAGGCAGCTCTCAAGAAACTTAGGAGAAAAGTCGACTGGACATTGATGCCCCTGCTCTGCGGCACTTATCTCCTTCAGTATGTCGACAAGCAGGCCCTTGGCTACTCAGCTGTCTTTGATCTCTTCACATCAACCGGCATGACGGCAGATGAGTACTCGTGGATGGCATCCATCTTCTACTTTGCCTACCTCATCGCTGAATGGCCCGCTTCATATCTCGCCCAGCGTCTTCCCACCGGTACCATTGTGAGCAGCTTTGTCATTACCTGGGGTGCCATTCTCTGCCTCACAGCCGCCTGCAACAACTTCGCTGGTCTCGCTGTCTGCCGTTTCCTCCTCGGTACCTTTGAGGCCGTCATCACACCAGCTTTTATGCTCATCGTCTCGCAATGGTTCCGTCGTGAGACACAGCCTGCTCGCGCTGGTCTGTTCTACTGCTTCAACGGTTTCGGTAGCATGTTTGGCGGTATTCTCTTCTACGGAGTTGGTCAGGCGAAGGGCTGGGATGTCTGGCGCATCATCTACGTGCTCTGCGGTGGCATGACCATCTGCTGGGGCATTCTGCTCTTCTTCTTCCTGCCCAACAACATCCTCACCGCCCACCGATACACTGTTGAGGAGCGTGCTATGCTCATCGCCCAGAGCGCTCGTAACAAGACTGGTGTGTTCAACCGTACCATCAAGTGGAACCAAATCCGAGAGGTCTTTTGCGATTCTCAAATCTGGCTCCTCTTCTTCTTCACGCTGCTCAACGAGACTGTCAATGGTGGAATTGCCAACTTTTCCAAGCTTATCGTCAAGGGCTTTACCAAGGATGCTCTCCTGACTACTGCTTATGGTATTCCTTATGGCGCTTGCACTGCCTTCTTCATGTTCACTGGTCCTTACGCGGCATCCAAGTTTAAGAACATCCGAACAATCGTCATGGTTATCTGGCTTCTGCCTACCCTTATTGCTGTTACTCTGTTCTGGCAGCTCCCTCGAACAAACAAGGGTGGTTTGCTCGGTGGCTACTACATTGTAAGTCTTACCTCACCAGAATACTCTGGCCTTTTACTAACTTATTGATCAGTGCGCATCATTTATCGGCTCTCTCATCGTCGCCCTTCAGATGCCCGCCTCCAACGTCGGCGGCTATACCAAGCGAACTACCGCGACAGCCTTTGTCTTCCTCGCCTACTGTATCGGTAACATCGTCGGTCCCCATGGCTTCCTCGGCTCTGAGGCACCCATTTACCAGACCGGCTGCAAGCTCATCATTGGCTGTATCGCCGGCCAAGTAGTTCTTGCGATCGCCCTTCGCTTCGTGCTGATTCGACGCAACCGTCTTCGCGACGCCAAGGGACCTGTCGTGGAAGACGATAATGCCATGTTGCAGGACCTCACAGACTTTGAGAACCCCAACTTCCGCTACTCGTATTAGCGTTGCGTTGCGTTATGATATGATGTCATGTAATTTAGCAATTGAATCTCATTTGAGCAATGCCCTGTGTCGTCCTTGTGATTAGACCCCAGAAACTAAACCCCAGAATTGGTGAACACCTGGCAACCTGTGCTTCAAAATCTGGGGAATTCCACTTTCATGCTTGAGTTTTACGTAAAGGAATTTGATCAAGTGAACCTGTAGTTAGCTGGCCCTGTTAGCTGGGGTTAGTGAATCCTACATTGCTTGGCAAAGACGGGGTAGACGTGGACTAGCAAACTGAATAATACTTCTCCGGAAATAAACGGTATGCATTCTTTGTCAACAACTCTCATTTTACAGAATACCTGTTGAATAACCTCAAAGCTTAGTCCTCCCACTTAGAAGACACCCTCCACCAAAACTCACATTGCTTATCACCCCATTTAAAGTCAATCAGCAGAGCAGGTTCCCCAACCTCTTTTCCCCCAGCTCTCTCATCATTGCCCAAACCAAGCAACATCGTCTTTCCTTTTCCATTCTCAAACGAAGTCCATTCTGGACGATGCGAGAATCTTCCCTTGATCGCATTAGGATCGCCCTTAGTGATGAAACTAGTACAATATGCATGAAACTGTCCCGAGACCTCTTTCTGCGCTGGTGAAATCTCGCGGACTTCCCTGTTAAAAGTCTGATAACGCATCTGATCACCGTGGTTGGCGCCAAAAAGAGCAGTCTTGTTCAGTGCCCAGTGATATAAATATGCGGGTTCAGGTGCATCGTGGGAAGTAGCCCAGATAACAGTCTGTCGCACAGGACATGTATACGCGTAGTGGCCATAAGCAGTCTCAAGTCGTCTGTACTGAGATCCAATACCAGGAATCCTGCGAGTATCAACATGCGGCGAATCTGGATTCGTGGAGGGATCGGGATACAGTTTCTCAAGCTCAGCAACCTCATCAGCAGTAAGATGAGGCAAAAGACTGCGAAAGAAGTTTGTAAAGTCCTCAGGCTTATCCGCTTTCTGAGGAACGTAGTACGCTCCCTCATTTCTCGCTGAACCTGTCAAGATAGGAACTCTGTTGAACTTTCCAGACATCCAAGCTTCTAACGGTCGTCGAGAAATGATGTTTCCATCAATGACAGGTTGCCACGCCCAACGGATAGAAGGATCTGAGCGCGTAAACACCTCTTTGCCCGCCTTGTCCACCGTTTCAGAGGGCAAACCACGGAGGCAAGCGAGAATTTTGGGGTCTTTGAGGTTTTTAAAGTGTGAACATGGGGTAAGGTCGAGAAGTTCGCGAAAGTGCTGGGTGTTCAGGGCTGCATCTGGGGGATGAAGTGCGCGAGCAGTATGCGCTCCTGAGTCCATAATGGCCTTGTGAAACAGCTTTCTCGGTTGATTGATATCCATAATAAGATGCCCAATCTGTCAAGGTCAGTAATTGTCTTTGCATAAAATCAGAGGTCACTTACACCATGAGCAGCAGCACTCAACCCCATGATAGTAACATCATCAGGATTACCGCCAAACGCTTCAATATTCTCCTGGACCCATTCCAGCGCAACATACATATCTTTCAGACCGAGGTTCAGAACGTCCTCTTTGGCAGTCAACTCAGTGTTCAGTCCGCCAAACACGCCAATTCGGTACTGCATGCTAACAGCGATATACGGCTCTTCTGAGAAAGCAAGCATGGTATGCGAATTGTGCATCCGTGCAGCACCACGATTGAACGCTCCACCGGGAATAAGAACTGCAACGGGGAGTTTTCCCTTGCTAGGTGAGTGGCCCTTCTTACGCCAGACGTTGATGGTGAGGCAATCTTCTGATTCGTAGTCGGGTCCGAGAATAGGATCTTTGAGGAAGGGAACCAGTTGTATGCCCGGGCATCTTCAACGATTAGTATCTTGATCATAAAAAAAGATTCGTTGGCATCATACCTGGGCCCTAGATAGTAGGCTTCAATCGTCTCATTACTCGCAGCCACAGGCTCAGCTGGACGAAACCGCCGTTCACCTACCGGAGGAACAGCATACGGTATCCCCATGAATCCCTCCAGAGGTTCAGGAAAAGTGCCATCATCAACAAATTTTCCAATGACAGTCCCCTGCTTAATCGTCACAGACGGTGCAGGCTCAGGTCCAGAAGATCTCCTCAACACATCAGGATACGCCGTAAAAACAGCAGCAAGCATAACAGGCAGCACAGCAAGCCACGTTAATGACAAGCTCTTAGAGCGATTCTGTTCAGCCATGATTGCATTTGATACAATACCTGTCAGCTAAACCAGACACGAACATGCCATTTACATAGTAGATAAGCACACTTCCCCGGAGTTCCACAGATACAGCTGCTCTAGTTCCCCGAGGACTTCCTATCAAACCCCGCAAGGTCCAAGTGGAACCAGCGGCGCAAGGTTCACACTACGGTAGTTGATTTAGGAACCGGGAGGCTGATCGGAGGTCAAGCTTGGAGACCGAAAGACGCACCATACCATTCTTATCTGAACTGAGGGGGAGTTTCCCGCGGCAAACTCTGCGGATGAAGTCACAAGACCCATCTAAAATCCGGGGTAGCTTGCCGGGACATGCAGGCGTCCAGGTCAAGAATAATCGGGAATAGAGGTACTGTATCGCTCTCCTATGCCATTGTTCTTATTATAATTTCTTAAAAAGTTATCTAACTATAGCCTAAACCTTGAAGATTCTTGGGCTATATTTTATGAACCTATGATGATACCGCAATTAATGATGGTAATCGAATTGTTTGGCAGAGGGATTCTTGTTGAACCCCCTTGGCAGGCTTAGAAGAGCTTTACAACAAGTTGATAGGTCACAAAGCATCGGCAGACTAGAAACGCTATGATATTGAACTGAGATAACCACGACTATGCTGTAATGAGAAAAGCACATGCTAAAGCAGTATCCCCTCCGTGCCCTCGTATGCTGTCTATCCAGAAACGCCTTACCAATGCTTAAATGACAATTCCACGCTGAGCCCATCCCCCTCTACCCTTCCAAGCGTAAATCAACAATCCAACAGCAACCCACACCGTAATAGTCTCAGCCCAGTATGTAGGCGCATAGCATTGCTCTCCATAGCAGAACAAATCATCCTGCTCTCCATCTCCAGGAGCAGCCTTTGAGTTATTGGCTCCGTTCTGATACGTCGCCGAGTAGATGAGACCCCAAAAGGTCGAGCCAGCTGCAGGAAGCATGCCAATGATACCGTAGTTGGTAGCAAAGTTCTCAACGCCCCAGATAATCGTAACCATTAGGGGTGTAAGGCTGAAGATGGCACCGTAGCCTGCACCCACGAGGCCTGACACAAGCCAGAAACGCTCGGCGTGGTTCTGTACCAGACCAGATGCTAGAATCAAAAGTCCAAGAGATAACATCGTAGCGAAAAACGCCATGAAGGCGACTCGGGAGATGGAAAAACGACTGCTTACAGCAGAACGAGTCTGCGGTGCCTGAACATGCTGAGTCTGGGGATACGGCGCCAGTAAATCCGTCAAAGTACCGATAAAAATCCGTGAGGCGGTATTGGTGACACCAAAGATGGAGACATGTGTAGCCGCCGAGGTGCGATGACTTAGACCTTCCATCTCAGGCGGAGTTAGAGTACCAATGATAGTTCCCAGGTTGTTAATGAACGCCTCACCCGGACCAACTATCAATAGGAACGCCAGAGCAAACGGCCACATTGTACGATCAGCCAGGAACGAACGCGTTTCAGCGTTGAGAACCCAGTTCTTCTTCCACTTGGCGTCGTCTTTCGACGACGGGTCAAGCAGCGCCGAGTTCTCCAGTTCCTCGCCAGGTGTACCAGCCGCGCCGTAGTTCCGCTCGGACCGGCCGAGCAGAGAACTTCCATCGAGCAGGCCACTCTGCTCCAGCTCCTCGATTGCTTCGTCAATAAGGTCGCCCTCGTCCACAACACGCAATGTAAACGTTCCCAAGATACCCATGGAGAACGTGAGGACAGCGAGGAACACGAAGAATCGGAACACGTCCAAGTCTCCCTTGGAACCGTCTGGTCGCGTTTCAGTGAACAGACGAGTCCCCGCTTGACTCAGCCACATGGGACTCAGGCCGAAACAAGTAATAGGCGTCGCAAGCGCCAGGCCTCGGTATCGACCCTTTCCAAAATTCTTTGCGCACGATGACACAGCAGCCATGTACAGAGAGCAAGTCGCAATGCCGACGCAGACAAACGCAAACATCATGAATGGAAGAGACCAGTCCCCGTCGACCCGATAGTGAGGGTGACTGCGGTACTCAAGGTCCAATTTCCTATACACAATCGCTGCGGTGCCATATCCGCCGCCAAATAGTATTCCTCCCGTAAGAGCAAGCGGTTTCAAACCAACGCGGTCGCAGATATATCCGATGAGCGAAATGGGTAGGTAAAGCGCGACGGAACCGGCGATAGCGACAGCATTGACCTGGAACTGGGTATAGTGCAGACGCGACTGCAGGAGCGGCGCATAGAGAGAAAAGACAACGATGGAACCGCAAGCCAAGGCGATGATATTCGCAGAGATGAAGGCTGTGAGTCGGATTGCCTGCTTGGCTTTGCGTCGTGATTCGCGGGTCTCGGAAATGGAGTCGTTGTCTGAGGCGTAGCTTGAACTGCGCGTAGAGATTTGATCGACGTCGATGGGGCGCGAAGCCGGAGTGGCGTCGTCCGCGGCGGGGGACGACATGGTGAGGTCGTAGGAGTTGGAGGATGGAAGATGTCAGGTCGTGATCATGTCGAGGATGGAGTAAATAGGTAGAGATAGAGATAAGAGTCTGACTGTAATCACGTCAGTTAGTGCCGCTCCATCGCGATCCCACGTCATGGGTCATGCTTCATTTTTACCCCACAATTCGCCTCCGATGCCGGGCGGACAAAAACCCGGAGACAGTCAAAGTCACAGTCACAGCACATGATCAATCTTATCAATCTCAATGGTTTGACTTTTTTAGGACTCAGGAGTGTCGGAATCTTCCATATAAAACAATGGACCCGGCGAAATGCGATGTCCTCTACTTCTGTCTTCTCGTGATATCAACTCGCAACCTGCTTCTTTGTGCCTGATCTCAATCATCTGTGTCATTTCCCACAAATAAATTGAAAGCTCAGGCATTACAACAGGGGCTGATGGCTCGACAGCGTCGCTCGCCATAACCGTTGAGCGTGATTGTGATGGTTCAAATAGAGCAACACCGCCTTGCATAGGAACAATCACAAAGTCATCGTCCTGAAATACCTGGGTACTGTGTGATTGATTTGCATCTTGGAGACGCAAGGGCAGCCATTGCGGGGAGGTTGCTTCGTGGTTTCCAACAGGGTGAATTGTCTGCATATGAACATCCGTTGTACCCTGGTCGTCTGTCGTAGTCGCAGCTAGTAGCAAGTCATTGTTCCAGAGGTGTGCCTCCGCAAGTCTCAATACGTTTCGATACAGAAGAGCCTGATAGGGTTCGCCGTCCCATAGAATATCAGGACGCGACGACAAATAATCGTGATGGCCAAAAGTTTGCGTCAAAACATTAAACGTGACAGCCCCCCAGTCTCCCTTTCTTGCCCGTGGTTCACAGCAAGGACAGAGTTCGAGTTTGCCTTTCTCTGCTCCTTGAATGCGATACAGTCCGAGGGAAAAGGTGCCGTTATTGTCCGATTTTCGGCAGGTAAAGGACATCACAAGCCAAGATACGTCCTCACAATGTCTCTGTGGGTCCTGCAACGGGTTTGGAATCGATTCCGTTGTTTGCCAGACAACATGTCCATCTTGAAACTTGACCACTGCGAAGCTGTATAATCGCTTGTCTGCTGCTATCAGCACCTAAATATACCGTATAATCACTTCAAATAACTTACCTCGGTAGTCATGGGAGAATGCCCATACGGCATAGATCACATTGTCTTGTGTAGGGTGCGGCAAAACCTTTGGCACGCCTCCAAACATGGAATTGGAGCCAGCCGGACGACACTTAACCTGTGAAAGATCAAGCTGTATCATCTTCCCACCCCAGGTAAATAGCAGAATTTGCCCGATCTCAGTCACCATGCTGACAGTCTTGGAGTCCACATACGCATACTGAAGACGGGCAGGCAAGGTAAGAGCCCTCCATTCTCTTGTAGCTAGATTGACGACGTGACTGAGAGGGTTGTCAGTGGTTGATATTAGGTGAACACGCTAGAACTTGCACCTACACCGTACGGCGGTTCGTTCCCCTGAGCTCAAGTAGAACCAGGAGTTGGTCGTTGACTGCCGCAATCTGGCATCGTGCACCCGTCATGCCACTCCCAGGCAGCACAAACCGCTGCCTCGTTTGCGAGCGGAGATCATCGATAATAACCCTGTCTGGGCGAGGCTGCCAAGCCAGCTTATCTTTATTGTAGACGAAAGGCCAGAGGACTTCAGCCGGTACCTTTTCATCTTGGGCAAACACAGGGGAATCTTTGAAGATGTCGCTCGCACCCGCGTCCCATGGTATCCATGTGTGTTTGCAATGAGGTTGTCGCCACTTAAGATGCTTCTTGACCGCAAGCGGGTAGACCTGTCGGGCTGGCGTTTCTGGATATGAGCTCAAAAGGCCCGGAAAGAACTGGTGCATCGCCCGAGTGATGACAGCATCTTGTGCCCAAAGTGCTGTCCATTTTCTGCATACCCAAGTACAAGTTCGATAATCGTCAAAATCCAGGTACGACAATACTGTGCAAATGAGCTCTAGCGGAAGGTCGTCGATGGTGGCTAATGTGATGGTTGTATCGCGAATCTTTCTCCGCAGATACAGAATATCCCAAGACGACAAGTCAGCAAAGAGTCGGTCGATTGCCTCTCTTCTAGAGATGCCGTGGTTCATATTTGGCACACCACTCGTAGTTTTTTTGTTCATCGTGGTCTGTTTGTGATTGTGGCATTTCTTGCAGTTGACGATTACTGCAGGTAAGGTGCTTACACGAGACAGAAATGCAGTGATCATGTGACTAGTAAGCTGCGTACAGATGCGGCCATCACGATCACATATATGTCTTCTAAGAAATGGATCTCTTGTAATTCAAGGTTAGAAGTTCATGGCATTATTATGTAGATTGCATTTGTGTTTCTGTAGACTCAGTCATTTGCGACCACCATTCTTTTATGCCCTCCACGTCGCACCAATTCAGCTCCACTGGGTTCCGGAACCACCACCGCCCATTCTTGCGATCGCTCTCATACTTCTTCAGACTCCCTCCATCAAAACGATGGTTCTTAACCCCCACAAGTAGAACTGCACTTCCAACAGGAGGATTGAAGTTTTCGGGATCAAGAAAAATCGTCAAATGCACCTGCTTGGACGTTGAGGGATCGGCAAGTCGTGCAGTCCGTTGTCTATAGGGTGGCAGATTTGATGGTTCCACATCCGAGAGAGACGCGATAATAGCAAGGACGTTGCAAGACCAGTTTTGTTTGTATGGTAGATGGGGAATTGATCGCAGGGTCGTAAGTTTGAGAGGAGTTTGGGGGTCGTGCCAATCGCGAGGCAAGGCGATGGGTTGGTTGGACTTTTGTGACTTTACTGGCGTCTTGGGTTTAGGGGCATATGTAAGCGTCTCAAATGCCTCGAAGGCTTCTTCGGCTGCTGCTTCATCGTCATCGTCGAAGTCATGGTCTTCTTGAGGGACAGGCTTGGGCGCTGCTTTTGGCTCCTCGGGCGGGACGTGTATCGGTTTGGGTTCTGGGGGAGGTTGAGTAGCCGGCTCAGTGTATTGCTGGGCCATGAGTTCATCTTCCTTTTGAAGCGCACGATATGACTCGTTCCATCCGACGGTGATCAAATCGTCCACGACCAGTGTTATCATTCTTTGCTCACCGACATCCTGCCACTTGGCATGGAACGTCTGACACCGAATGTAAGCCCCCAAGGCAACCTCTCCCGTCTGGACAAACCGGTGCATGTCGCCTCCCAGAAGGGCTTGGACGCATAGTTCCCCATCACCCAGGAGCAGTCGTATAGCCTGCCATTTCCCAGAGCGCGACACAGAAATGCGATCGATGCCCTCCACAAGAAAGATGCTCCTTGGTACACAATAGCGCGTGCGAAGAATTTCCCGAACTACCGGCACAAGTTCAAAGGGTTCGCCCAAAAAGGTGATGGCGGCGGGATCGAGCCTCACCGATTCGTCAGGCATGTGCGATGATCCATTTAGTGAAATCGTTGAAATGTGAAGGCGAAGCCATTCCACGAACCGTGAATGAAGTCAGTATGCATTTATCCACAATTCACTCAAAGCGGGGTTCTTGTTCCACGACAGACATCTCTTCAACACCAGCCTCCCGATCTCAAGATGGACAGTCCATATGCGCGAGAACTCACTGTAGCCATCGGAGCCTTACAAAAGGCGGCTCAGGTCAGTCAATCTATCGTTTCCGACAAAGACAAGGGTGCTATCGAGAAGGAAGATTTGAGTCCTGTGACTGTCGCCGATTTCGCAGTCCAGGCGTTGCTTACGGCGACCATCAAGAATGCGTTTCCTGAGGACCGAGTGGTAGGAGAAGAGGATGCTTCGGACCTTCGACAAAATTCAGTTTTGATGGAGCGTGTGTGGGAGCTTCTCAGTCGTGTCGCGAGTGACGAGGATACGCCCTCTCTGTGCCAGCTACCTGCAACTCGAGAGCAGATGTGCGACCTGATTGATGAATGCGGTGCTAGTAGCCCAGCTTCATCTGGACGAACTTGGATTTTTGATCCCATCGATGGAACCAAGACGTATCTTCGTGGCCAACTCTACGCTATCAACATGGGTCTCCTTGTGGACGGCGAGGAAGTCGCTGGTATCGTTGGCGCGCCGAATCTGTCTATCGATGCAAAGGCCCCTCTGAAGAACGAAAACATCGATCCCACTGGAGAAGGCTGCATATTCTTCGCTGTCAAGGGCCATGGCGCATACGTCCGACCTCTACGCTCCGATCAACCCAGACGGCTGTCCTCCCACGCTGCCGACCAACAAGTCAGCTTTGTCACCAGCGCCACCATCGTCGACTCCGCCCTCGACGGCATTCATGAGATCGTCGCCTCTCGTCTCAACGCTCCCTACCCCGGCAGCGACCTCGTGCCTTGGGTTCTCCGCTGGGCTGTTCTCGCTATGGGACTCGGCAACACGACGGTCTGGGTGTACAAGCGCCGGGACCGCTACGCCAAAGCTTGGGATCACGCAGGAGCTATGTTGCTGTTCGAGGAGGCTGGGGGAAAGATTACGGACGTGCATGGGAAGAGGATCGATTTGACGGCTGGGAGGAAGATGAGCGCAAACTTCGGGTTCGTGGCGGCGCCGGCGGATATCCATGGGCGAGTGTTAGAGACTGTGCATGATGTGCTTCGGGAGCAGGGTAAGGAGGAGTTCTTGAAGTGACGGCCAGTCGCGGAGATCGGTTAAAAAGAGGCGGACGACGACGGCGGCGCTTGTTCATTGAATAAATAAAAGTTGGTCCTGCGGCGAAAGAATTTATGTCAATTTCCACACCTTTTGATCCCCGTCTCGAATCCCACATACTGTCATATGAAGCAGGCCGGAAGTCTTCCATCCCGCTCAAACGAAATCCCGCGGCGGTCTTTCTGGTAAAAGGGCTGGGTGAGGTTAACTTCAATCAGATCGAAGCTATGGGCGACGTACAAACGGCTGATGATGGCCCACTGCGCGGGCTTCAAGTCCAAACGCTCACACCCACAATAGCGAAACACAACACAACGTTGACACCTGTGTCAATCGCACAAGCACATCTTTCGTACTGATGAGTTTTGTCCGTTTGTCGGATGATTCCCTTTCAAATATAAAAGAGTCTCAGCGCTTGCTCAACATGTCCTCTTCCTTCTAACATCATCAGCTGAGATCTCTCCAGCATCTTGTCCAAGCACAGCACTCCAGCTTATCAAAGACAGAAGGTTCAATCTTTCTCGACTGTCCCTCGACAACTTTGTTATCGCGAAACAGCATCTTCCATCATGTCGTCCCACCAGTCTCGCGTCGACAAGCTTGTTCGAGAGCGTGAGCTTGCTCGCAAAGACCGTATGTTTCCCAATCACAGCATCACTGGGCCACTCTTACTGACTTGACTGCAGTGCCAGCCGTCCAGTATCATATGTCTCTTCTCCGTTGGGCCATCAACTCGCCTGCCAACATGAACGCCAACGGGTTCCAGAAGGCCCCCAAGAAGCCCATGGGTTATGTCTTGGACGAGAAGACCGGCCGTCTCCATGCCGAGTTCAAGGAAGGGAAGAGATCGGGTGATGGTGCTCGTACTGTCGACAAGAAGACTGGTTGATAGGGCCATCAAGTACCTGATCGTCCTGGGATGGGTTGTTGACCGGGTAGGATGTTCATGGATGAGGAGTTGAAATGATTGCATGTAACAGGCTCAAGACTTGGGCGGAAAGAACAATACGGAGGTGGTTCTCACCCGAAATGATTAGTTAGTGAACACGAATCTTATCGCCCGCCTTCATACGGGGCTTTGACCTGGATTATGAACTCCCAGCAGTGACCTGCACTTTTGCGTAACGTCGGCGTGCTCTATGTTCATCTTGTGATTCCATCTAAGAGGACTTAAACGATCAATAGTAAAAAAGAAAAAGGAGGGGGGGGGGGGAGGTTTGCNNAAAAAAAAAAAGGGGGGGGGGGGGGAGGTTTGCTATGCGGCGGCTGCTGTCACAGACATTTACATGTCATATCAGGTCCTCTTAGAGACTTGACGAGGGGGTCTCCCAACTCAGAACAGCTGCTAAAGAGTAATATCATAGTTTGTCTAGGGGGAAAGTGCTTTAGGTGGAGGGGGACCCATCCAAAGACCGATTTGGAGCCAAAGTGTGGTAGGCAGTACCTCTGTAACGAGCCAGAGGTTGTATATTAGTATTAAGCTCAGACTTATCGTGTTCCTTCGCTCTGATTTCACTACTTTTTAGTAGCAAAAAGAGCGATTCATCTCCTTTATGCAGTGTTCTACTACGTGTGGGTCACTTTTCATCCGATCTTTCTTGACTCTACCTGAGTCCTTTCTCCTCCCCCCTTACTCAAGCACCTGAAGCCTTTCTATTTGTAGTCTTTCATCTACCATCCAGCAAGTTGGTGATACTTCTTTTCACCCTCTAAGATCTACCTTTGAAGCCTCAAGGCATATTCTCTCATCTCATTCGTGTCTAAGTGGCACATCTCCAAGCCCGATCGACACCCCCTCCCCCCCCCCCTTACG